>JABUQX010026900.1:25000-27500 GCA_015478945.1 Trachelipus rathkii
ATTGAGGGATGGGTAATATAGTGGGAGTTTCAAATGAAAGGGGTTTTTGTCTTTTGGAGACCCACCAGGAAAATTATCTTAAAACAAGTTAAAAATTGTTATTTTCTTTTATATTTTGCTTTTTTTTAATATAATAGATAATAATAATAATGACATAATAAATAATAATACAATAATATATAGTCATAATATAATATAATTAATATAATATAATAATAAAATAATAAACTAAATAATATAATAATAATATATAATAAAGATAATAATTATAATCAATAATAATAATATAATAATAATAATAAGTATTTGTATTGGTCTTGTAATACTATATAATAATCTAATAATAATTAATGAATTACATAATAATAATATAAATAATAATATGATAATAAATAAATAATAATACATAATAATAAAATAATAATTGAATGATAATAATAAGAATATAATAATAATGATGATGACAAGAATATAACTAACAAAAATCAAAATAATACCAATTTAGAATAAAAATAATGTTATTAATAAGTTGATTAATTCCTATAAAATTATATCTACTCGGATAAGATAATATCATAATAAGATAATAATAATAATAATAATAATAAAATATACTAATAATATAAGTAATAATAATAATCAAAATAATAAATAATATACTAATAATAATAATAATAACGTAGATAAATAAATAATAATATAATATACTAATATATAATAATATAATAATAAATAATATAATAATAATAATAATACTAAAATAATAATATAATAATAATAATAATAATAATACTAATAATAATAATATAACTAATAAAATAATAATAATACGAATAACTATATAGAATATAATAAATAAATAATAATAAAATAATAATAATAATAATAATAATAATACTAATACTATAAAATATAATAATAATAATAATGTTTAATAATAATAACTAATAATATAATAATAATAAATATTAATTATAAAAATAATATTACCGTTGAAGGATAATAATAAATACTAATAATATAATAATATATAAAATAGATATATATAATAATTATAATAATACATAATCATAATAATGAATAATAATAAAATAATAAAATAATATATAATAATATTAATATATAAATAATAATTAATAATAATAATATAATAAATAATAATAATAAAATAACAAATAATAATAATAAAAATGATAATAATAATAATAATAATAATAATAATAATAATAATAATAATAATAATAAACCATCTGTCCAGCTTCACCGTTTAAATCACCAGGTTCTGACACTCTTCTCCTTCTCCTCTTCTCTTCTCCCCCTCCTCCTCCTCCCCAATCCTTCTCTTCCTCCTCCTCCTCTCTCTCCCCCCCTCCATCCTCTATACTTCTGCTCAACTTTTACAAGTTTAGGAATTAATTCTAATTGATGAAACTTTAGAACCTTCATGAAAAGAATAATTGTACCATGATAAGATACAAAAGTTTTAGCAAACCGGTTTTTCTGCTTGGTTACTGAGTTTATGACAAATAATCTACCGGCTCGCTTTCCTGAATAAATGCTTTAACTATACCTGTCCCGTGAACCAGCCGGAACCGGCACCAGCTCATCATTGCAACTATATATATAAGTATAATATACTTATATATATATATATATATATATATATATATATAATATAAAATATAATATATATAGTAATATATATATATATATCGTATATATATATATATAATATATGTAATATATATATATATAAAATATATAATATAATATATATATATATATATATATATAATTTATATATATATATATAATATAATATATATATAATATAATTAATATATATAATTATAATATAAAATATAATATATTATAATATATATATTATATATATATATATATATAATATATATATACTATATATTATATATATATATATATATATAATTATATATATTTATCTATATATATATTAATATATATATATATATAACTATTATTTAATTATATAAATATAATATATATATAATAAATATATATAATATAATATTATATATTTAAATATTATAATAATATATATATATTATATATATTATAATTCGATATATTATAAATAAATATAAGTATATATATCTATATAATATATATGTATATATATAATTATATATATATATAACATCTTATATATATATATATATATATACTATAATATATAATATATATATATATTATATAATTATATATATATATATGATATATATATATATATATAGTATATATATTATATTAATATATATATATATATATATATATATATATATATATATATATATAAATATATATACTATAATATAATATATATATATATATATATATATACTATATATAAGATATACATATATATATATAAATTATAATATATAATATATTTATTATATATATATATATATTATATATATTATATAGATATATATATATATATATATATATATATATATAT
>JABUQX010026900.1:32500-33796 GCA_015478945.1 Trachelipus rathkii
TAACTAGGAGTAGAACACTACTTACCGGGTGTTAAATTCTATGACTGTAGGATTATGTCACTGCCTAGCCAAAATGCTCAGAAAAGGGGGGTAGGGTAATAACTCATAGAAAGGAAGCATCCTAGCATCTTCTAATACACCCAATCGGCTCCCCGTACCCAATAACCTAGGGGTAGGCAACTAATACCGGGTTGTAATTTCGATGACGTCGGATGTCTGCTTAGAAAGGCTAAAAAGGGGGGTAGGTATAACTCAATAGCAAGGGAAGCAATCCTAGCACTTCTAATGTACACCAATCGCTTCCCCGTACCCAATAACCTAGGAGTAGACACTAATACCGGGTGTATTCTACAATATGGGTCGGCACGTGCTAGAAGCTAGATACTGCCTATATATCATATAGGCTATATCATATAGCCTATTATATAGGAATATGCCTATAGCCTATAGGAACTATATGCCCTTTACCCGCGTGCGGCATCCTTTTGAAGTCTCTCTATTCTTCGCCTCCTTATCAGTTTTGTGGCTGTTTGTGTTAGATAACGTTCGTCCATCCTGTATATTACGTACTTAGCTGGTAGTTATTAAATTTCTTCAGGAAACGGAATCGGGCAGTTAATCATCTTTTTGCTGGTTTATTTACACCAAATCGAACCGGTGCTTAACTCCATATCAAGCCAGAGAACTGTTTTGTTTAAAATTTTGGCCGTCCAAATACATACTCATTTTAGGTAGACACGTAAGGGACATTCTGATTTAGATTTTAAAATTAAGGTTCCCTGATATCATTGGGATGGTCAGGTCATGTTAGGTAAGTCCAGGTCCAGGTCAGGTTCGGCTCTAAAGAATCATCATTTTTTTAAGTTCCTCGATTCCCAGTTTTTTCATTTTTTTCTTCTCAGAGGCATATATATATATATATTATTATATATATATATATGATATATATTATATATATAATTATATCTATAATATATATATATTATATATATAATATTATATATATATTATATATATATTATATATATATATATATATATATATATATATATATATTATATATATTCATTTGTTTTTAGTGGGGCGAAGGTATGGAGGCGTGGGTTGAGGGAACCTTCCATCAATAAAAGGCACAACCGTTACTCTGACACGAACCGAGTTCCGCTATCTTCAACAATATAAAATAGTTTGGTTTATTTTTTCGTTTTTTTTTTTTTAGATGAAAGGGTTTCTCTCTCATCTGCACTCATCGTCTCTCTTCATCTCCTCATTCCTCTCCTCTGCTCTCTCTCTCTC
>JABUQX010026901.1:0-82500 GCA_015478945.1 Trachelipus rathkii
AAATTTTTACTATTTACTTTTACACCAAACAGAACTAAATCAAAACAACTTCCATCACCAGTCCTGACCATCTTGACATTGATCTTTTTTGATTAAGTCATATTTACTAAAATTGTAACGTTTTACATACCCTAATAGCAGTAAGAATCACTAAATAAAACTAATCAAACCTCCCTCCTGACGTCTTGTGAATCGTATTGATCTATATTAAGGTCATATGGTTTACTAAATGCTAACGTTTAGCATACCCTTAAAAGCAAGTACAATCACTAAATCAAAACTTGCCCAACCACCCTCCTGACCATCTATATCTATGATCTATTGATTAAGGTCATATTTATTTACTAAAATTGTAACGTTTCACATACCCTAAAGCAGTAAATCACTAAATAAAACCACTATCCAACCTCCCTCCAGATCATCCCTTGATCTATTGATCTATTGATTCAAGTCACATTTTAGTATCATTGGATAAACATGAACATAAAATCAAGTTCTTTATCCAAAGATCAATCAATATATGTCAACGTAAACAAAGTTTTCACATTAATAAAGATTACTTAGCAGCATCTAAACTAAGAATATAATACACAATGACAAACCTGACACATCTAAACAGGAATAAACTGTAAACGTTAACAAATGTTCTACACTTAACAACAGTAAAAGTAACTAACATGGCATACAAAGACGTACTATTCATACTTTTTCAAAGCATATCTCTAACATAACAATGTTAATTTTACATTAACATGGTAATATTAACAAAAATTATCACAACATTTTTAACTATCATACAATCAACCGAAATATATCTAACATAATAAGTCTTCCCACATCAATAAAGCTAACATGGGTAACATGAACTAAGAAATAATGTACAACACAAAACCTAAATACAAATTATTCTTATGAATAAACTGTTAACATAACAAAGTTCCACACTTAGACACCTCTAAAGAAACTAACACTGCACACAAATGTAACCTATGTCTTACTTTTCAAAGCTATCTCTAACAGTATTATCTTAAACTTTACACTGACACAGAAACATCACATTAATTAAAGCTTACTTAGCATCATGTGAACTATGAATATAGCCCACAACGACAAACCTAACACATTCTTAACAGAAATAAAACAGTCACGTTAACAAAGTTCCAGACTTAACACAGGTAAAGTAACTAACATACATTCAAAAGCGAAACTTATCACACTTTCTAACATACAAGTTAATTTACATTAAAGACTGTAATATTTGACAAACATTTACCATAACCGTGTGTAATTATCTCGTACAGACCAATGAGTATACTCTAACCTAAAAAGTGTTCACATTAATAAAGCTAACATAGCATTCAAAAACTGAACTAAGAAAAATAATGCACAACAACAAAGCTAACACACCTTAAGCAGGAATAAACTGTTAACACTTAACAAAGTTTCACTTAACAACAGTAAAGTAGCAAAATAACATCCCAAAAAAAAAAACGTAAACTTATTCACACTTGGTCAAGTATGTCTCTAACATAACAATGTTAATTTGACATTAACATGTAATATTTACAAAAAAATTTAGCATAACCGTACTTAACCAGCATAATACCTAATGATAAAGACAAACAAAGTAAGTTTTACCTCTCAGTAAAGCTAAAACTATGAACATAACATACTAAACACACAACATGCTACACGAATAAACAGCCAACCCAACATCTTAAAACAACAAAACGTACATAAAGGGACAGTAAAACAAGTTTTCAGATGTATAACATATAATTTCAATTAAAAAAGAACATTAATAAATAAATACATTCAAACATAATAAAGTTTTTTATTTTAAATATATTGATCCTTCTAATCAGGGGGGAACATAGTATTCTTGTGAAAAATATTGAGGCAAGTTTTATATGTTTCTCCAGAGATTAAACACCCTTTGAAAGAATGTAAGCATAAATACAACCAGCGGCACTAAACCATTTTTCTGCATATTCTTTCAACAGCACTCACTCGCTTACGCAGAGAGAAGTAAACGTATCCTGGTTGATAGTTATTAAGGTTCTGTATACTGCATTATACCGGAAACCACATGTTTCGTGTAAATATCGAGATTACACCATGAGCTATATGAATTAAGTTCCTCGAGTATGTCAACATTTTTAAGATGAGACTTTAAGTCGTTTTTCATATCAAACAAGCTGTTATATTTTTCAGATGACTAACTAGTGGAAACCCCCACTAACAGGCACGTACGTCATGAATAGTTGACTAGCATTCATTGAGTTTATCAATATTAGTTTGTCGATACATCAATGAATTTTAACATTATCAAGACGAGTGAAAGCAAACATCAAACCCTTTCTATTTAAGCTCTCAATCTAGTCACCGTTTATGTTCACAAAGTAGGAGGTATGTCGTGTCAGATGATCAACAGTACATCGAAAATTCTTCCTCTACCAAGCTTCAACGCTGTTCAAGAGTAATCTTGAGAATTCTTCAACAAACATGGATTAAAAATGATCTCATCTACCTTTTCTACCCCCAATGAGAAACTCACAAGTTTAATTTATATATTCTTGTGTCCATTCGTTTAAAAGAAAAATGTAAATTGACCCACATCGGGAAGGTTTACAAAAGAAAACCTCTTAATCCGAGGATGAATTCTGGACGAATGATATATCTCAATAGAGCCGAGCAGTAGGTCATCATACCAACACAGCGAAAAATATGCGTTACTACGAAATTCGATTGTATTAAACGAGATCAATAAAAAGGTATAAACGAGTATTCTTTTCGTTCTGCAAACCAATCAGAAGAAAGATAAACAAGAATACAAACGCCAACGAACGAACCATATCCAGCTTCAAAAGGGGTATATATTCTCAGTAGTACAACAACAACTAAGGAAACAAACAACAGAAACAAAAACCAATAACAACTTACAAAAATATTGTTCTTATTATACTAAACCAAACATCTTATATTGCTAACTAACATTGTTTTCACAATTAATAAAAAAGCTAGACATAGCTTTACAGTAACTAAGAATAATAAGTACAATAGACAAAAATTCGTAAACACGCCTTACGCGCAGAATTAAACAACTATCGAACATTTAACAAAAGTCCATACTTAACAGCAGTTAAGTAACTAGCACAGCATACAAAACTAACCTATTCACACTTTTCAGGCCATATCTCTAAACATATCAATGTTAATTTTACATAAACAACTGATTTACGTAGCATTATTTTAGAGTAATCATTATCGGATAAACAGCACAAAATGGAGTTTTTATAATACTAAACCATGACTATATTAACATAACAAGGTTATTCATATTAAATAAAGTACATACATATATGACTTTAAAAGAAAATAATGTTACAACGAACGAAATCTATCACACTTAAGCATGAAATAAACTGTTAGCTTAAACAAACTTCCCGCCCTTAACAACAGTAAAGTACATAAAACACTTCGTCCAAAACGTAACCTATTCACCACTTTTTCATGCATATCTCTAAAATAACTATGAATGATAATTTTACATTAACATCGTTATATTTAACAAAAGTTTAGCATAAACCTGTGTAATCATCATACTGACAAAGAAATATAATGCTGACGTAACAAATATTTTACATCAACTTCGTAACATTTAACAAAAAATCATCATAACCTCGTCTAAATATCACAATCCCCAGCGAATAATCGCAACAATAACAAAGAAACAACGTAAACAAAAAATAAACAAAATTTTAATCAGATCCAAACATAAAAAATAAGTTCTTTGAGTTAAAATATCACAGTAAAGCGTAATAATTTACTGATTTTTAAGGCAGATAAAATCAGTAAATCTAAATCAACCACCCATCCCGCAGTCCCCCTACCCGTCCCACCCACCTGCATCTATTGAACTAGTGATTCAAGTCATATTTCAAGTATCATTTGGACAAACATAACATAAAAATATCTTTATATACTAAACCTACGAATATATGCATAACCGAACAAAGTTTTAGCATCAAATATATGTTAACAAATCATAACCGCGACTCGGAATATAAATGTACAATGCCAAACCTAACATACCTCGCTTATTAATAATCAGCTAACATCCTGAAAAAATTCCCTACTGATCAATGTAAAGTGACTAACAGGTCATACAATACTCGATATGTTCCCACTTTCCCCGCATATCAACAAGTAAAGCCGTTTATCTAACAAAATCCCTTAACAAGTGACCAATCTATCAAAATGCCACCAGCTTGAACTATGAATTGACACTATTCTTCATCAAAGTTCACTCGTTTTAGTATAACACATTCGACCTAGGAATAAAACTTAGACATTAGCAAAATCTAGGTCAAACCTAACATTATTCAACAAAAACTTAACCTAGCTCACGTTTCATAACCACATCATCGTCATAAACACAGTAATTATCTTACAGAAAACTCATCAGTTCTCTAACAAATTAGTGTTATTTCCACAATTGTCCATATAATATTTAACAAACTACTTAACTACGAATAAAAGTCTTTCATTAACTAAAAGTATCTAAGGCAACAACATTACCTTCGAGAGAAAAACCCAGGGGGATGCGCCCCTTGAAAGGGTGTGAATCCAAGCGAGGGGAGATCACCCCGAAGGGATGTAAGCGGGTTTTTGGCCTCAGCCCGAAGGGCTGAGGCCTTACCCTCCTTCGGAGTAAAGCCCGCTTACACCCTTCGGGGTGTCCCCCCTCGCTGGATTCACACCCTTTCAGGGGCATCCCCCTTGGTTTTCTCTCGGAAGGTAATGTTGCTTTAAATACTCTTGGTTAATGAAAACTGTTATTCGTAAGTTAAAGTACTTTATGTTAAAATATTACTATGACAATGTGAAATAACACTGATTTTGTTAGAGAAATGATGAGTTTATGATATTACTGTGTTAACCTACGATGATGTGTTAGAAACGTGAGCCTAGGTTAGTTTTTGTTGAATAATGTTAGTTTTGCCATAGACTTTTGCTAATGTCTACGTTTATTCATAGTTCGAATGATGTTATACTCAAAACGAATGACACTTTGTGATGAAGATAGTGTCAATTAATAGTTCAAGATGGTCGGCATCTTTAGTAGAGTGGTCACTTGTTAAGGGATTGTAAGATTAATACGCTTACTGTTGCTAAAATATGCTCGAAAAGTGGGAACCATATCGAGTATTAGTAATTCGACCTGTAGCTACTTTACCTTGATCAGTAGTAATTTTTTCAGGATGTTAAGTGATTATTCATACGCGAGTACGTGTAGCGTTTGCATTTGTACATTGTGTATCCTGAGATCCGGTTCACCTCCATTTGCGCTTTATTATGCATAAAAACTTTTGCGTTGGATTAAAATCAATATATCGTATTAGTTTATATAAAGAATTATTTTTAGTGTGTATGTTATGTGCGCAAGAAATGAATACGTTGAAATAAATGACTTGAATCAATAGTTCAATAGAGTCAACGTGAGTGGGGACGGATAAGGAACGTATATTGAGTGGTGGTTGATTTACTGATTTACTGAGTTTTACTACTTTAAAAATCAGTAAATATTACGCTTACTTGTGATATTTACTCAAAGTAACTATTTTTAGTGTTATTTAGACTGAAAAATATATTTTCTATTATTTTTTGTTACGTTAGTAAAAACTTGTTATGATTTTGTGCGATTATTCAAGCTGAGGTAAATTGAGTAGGGATATTTAGACTGTTATGATGAGTTTTTTTAAATTTACGAAGTTGATGTAAACATTTGTTACGTCAGCATTTTATTCTTTGTCAGTAGATGAGTTGAGACAGTGTGTTTAATGCTTAAACTTTGTGAAAAGTATACTCATGTTTAATGTAAAATTAACATTGAGGATATGTTATAGAGATTATGCATGAAAAAGTGTTGAATAGGGTTAGCTTTTAGATCCGAAGTGATTGATGTACTTACTGTAAAGTTAAGGGGCGCGAAGTTTATTAATGCTAACAGTTATTTATGCTTAGAAGTTGGGATAGATTCATCGTCTGTTTTAACATTCAATTTTCATTAGTACGAAGATATGCATGATAATGTAGCTTATGTATTATATGTGCACCAACAACTCCTTCTATGTTACAGACATCACTTAAAGTCGATAGCGTTATCAGTATATAAAGGAAACTTACCGAGATTTCATGTGCAAAATGTTTATCCGACTATGATACTCTAATATGTTACAGTTAATCGACATTGTTCATTGTAAAATTTAACTATATGATAATAGTTAGTAAATTATGCCTAGAAGAGAGCTAAGTGAAATAAGTTACGTTTTGTATGCTTTGCTAGGTTCTACTGCTGTTAAGTATGGAACTTTGTTAATGTAGTTGTTTATTCTGGCGTAGCGTGTTAGATTTTGTTATTTACCATTATATTCTTATTTGGTAATGCTATGTACTTTACTTAATGTGAAAACAATTGTTACGTAGCAATATATCGGTTGTTTATATATAAACACAAATCTTATTTCTTTAATATTGTTATAATGTCGTGTTGTTGTTGTTGTTTGATTTTGCGCTCTAACGACGCAAATACTATAAGCCCCTTTATTCAACTGATTAGTGGTTCGTTCTTCCTTGTATTCTGAAGAGGAAAATTAACTAGTTCATGGATACTATGTAATCTTTGCTGATTGTTGAAGAGAAAAGAAGAGTCTCATTAGCCTTTTATACTTGTATATGCAACGACATGATTCCGTCAAAAGACAGTAAGAACATATACGCTGTGAGTGTTGGTACTTTTATGATTGACCTCTCGTTCTGCTCCTAACGAATGTCCTCTCTATACGAAGGATCTCTTCGTAAAATATCTCCAATAGCCCGATGTGTACGATTACAAGTTTTTCGTAAAGACGGAGATAGGAAAGAGCAAGAAATAATACTGTAAAAAACGTATTCCAGATTGGGTGCAAGTAAATAGACCTTTAATCATGTTTGTTGAAGAATTTCTCAAGATTATCGACAGCGTTGAAGCTTGGATAAGAATGAGTATGTGTCATCTGAGACATCACCTCCTACTGAAATCAGAGTTGGAGACAATTCAGTGACAGCTTTGAGAGCTATGAATGAATAGATGTTGCTTCACTGCGGTCTGATAATGTTAAAAAGTATTAGGAAGTACATCAGACGAGAAGCACAAAACCCGAAATAAATGCTGTCACATCATGCGCTACGTGTTATAGGTTTCACGTGTTCATCAATCTGAAAAAATATAACAGCTTTGTTTGATATGAAAAGTAACGGAATCTTAAGAGAACGTCATCTGATAAATGAGTTTTTGACAATAATCATCAGTATTATGTTCTTCAAGAATTCAGATGATAGATCATGACTCAATATACAACGATGTATTTTTTTTACACACACCAAATAGTGGTCTTCCCGAGCATAGGTAAAACTGCAGGTATTTATTACAAGGAAAATAGAAGCTATACTATATATAGAAAGAACTATACGGGAATACGGAATTTATTCCTTATCTCTATCAGTAAGCGTAAATGTAGAATAGCGTATGAACAGAAATATGCAGAAAAAATGTATTAGTCAATCTGGGATACCTCAGGATACATAGTTAGGTAGTATATATTCTTATCAAAATCTTATAGAGGGTAAACCTGGAATGTGTGAAGTCTCTGGAGAAACTAATAAAACTTGCATCAAACAATGTTATTACCACAGTCAAATCCTATATGTCCCCGCATTCGTGTTGATATTGAGCGAGAGATCATATGTTAGTTTAAAAAGAAGAAATAATGAAAACTTATAGAGATATAAATTGAAATAAATATATAAATGTTTATGTATTATATGTGTCTTATTAATTCAAAAATCTAATTAGTAGTCAGGAAGTGACAAGTAAATGACATCACTGATATAAATTAGATATTATACATACTGTCCCATATGATATTGTACGTTTTGTTGAGTATACAGATATTAGGATGTGAGTGCTGATGTAATATATTTCGATGTATAAACTACATTTTGAGCTAATGATAATAATGGTATTATATATGAAATAGTTTAAGCTATTCAGATAACTATATAAACGCATATTACAGGTTATGTCTAGTCCGATAGGGATGATACATGCTGAAGTGTAAAGTAAAGAACATAACACCTATAAAATGGCTGAAATTTTGTGATTTATGAATAGATTACAAATGTAATGTCACAAAATTTGAAAGACAGTTAGATACGTATATTGATTGTTAGAACAAATACTGTGAGCCCACTATGTAGAAAATATTGTATAACTCTTTTTGTTTACAAATCTAGGGGATGTTAATGTCTTCAGTATACGTATTACTGAATGATACAATGAGATCATCGCAGAAAACTATTGTGTAAATGGTGAAAAAAGTGTAGTAAGTTCTCATGAAACGTAAGTGGATTGAAGGCTTTGCTTGTGAATAAGTACGAGAGATAGTTAGTGCTTCTTGCAGGTATGAAATGCATGTGTAATGATTTTGGAATTAAGTGAGAGAAAATATCGCGTATTAGATAATAGAGTATAACTACTATTGTCCGATACAAACTAATTATATCGACAATCCAAAGAGGAAAAGTGTGCCGAGTACTATGAATAAAGCTTATAAGTGCTAAGGAAGAAGTTAGCTAGTTTGTTAGATGTAATAACATTTAAATCTAATGTTAGACACACACAGATAGATGACTAGTGAAGCATGTCTGTGTATGAATGTTATATTAGTTACTTTACTTTTGTTAGGTGGAACTTTGTTAACGTTGACTGTTATATTCTGTTTAAATGTGTTATTGTCGTTACTTCAGTATAGACTGGTAAAATGTATGTCAAATGATAAGCTTACGAGATGATGCTAAGAGAGATTTGAGAGAGATAGTGATGTGACGATAGTCACTAGGTAGAAGTTAGAGGCACGACTAAAAAATGAGTGTGTAGAGATATGCTTGAAAAAAGTAAGAAAAGGTTATTACGTTTTGTGTACAGTGTTAGTTACTTTAGATGGAAGAGTATATAAGATGATAACGTGTGCCTCTTAAGATGACAGAGTGTAAAAATCACTCTCATGTGGTTTATAAGGTGAAGATAGTTGTGATAGTTTGTCTATAGCTACCACATATATTATTACTTGATAAGAAATTTGCGAGTGGTAGGTAACACGATGATATAGAATTTATAAATATAGTGTTGATTATCATATATGTATTTTTATAAGTAGGGTATAGTTCGATTGAATAGAGAGTGATACCAGAAGATGGAAGTCAATTATAGTGCCTAAATAATATATAGAGTAACACAAATAGTTGAGATACAAAGTATCTATTACACACTCTCATAATATGAGCTATGTGAGAGTAGGAATTTTTTTGATTATCATGTTAATGTAAAATTAAGCAATGTACAAATGTTATGGAGATACGCATATGATTAAAGCTAGTGTAATAGTGATACGTCTGATGAATTTCGTGTGCGTAATGCTCTACGTCTGAATCTGGAATATTTACGTGTCTTAAGTAGATAGAATCTTTATAATTAGAACCATTTACATGTGATTACCTATCTTGAAGACAGAGTTCGTCATGGTTTGTCATTGTGTTATCGTCATATTCTTAGTTTTAGATCGTATGGACTAAGTAATCTATCAGTTATATGTATGAAAAACTTTGTAATACGATTAAACTATCAACAATAACGAAGTATATGCTCTTTTCAGTATTAAGATATAAGCTATGAGAAAAGTTTTTTACTCTTATATTCCAAAGGATACTCCTATAAAGAGTAACTGAGAATTGATATGAGTCAAGAGTAAGTACTCAGACGATAGAGACGAATAAGTATCTAAGTGGATGTCAGGAGGGTTGATATGGAGGAGTAGTGTGATGATGGTAGATTTAGTACTGTTTACTGCATTGGAGGTTTGTACAGTAGTATGTAAAAACTAGCCAAATACAGTTTATATAAAAGATATGACCTTATCAATAGATCAAATAAGAACAGTCATTATATGATGAGGTTAAGACAGAAGATGTGTTCGAAGTGTGACAGTAATTAATTTATGATTAATTACATGCTTAATAGAGGTATGGTAAAAACGTTATCATTCTTAAGAATTTTTTATATAAGATAATATCGAGCCTTTATCGAGAATAGTAGTATGCAAATAAGATAACAGCATGCACGAAGCAGAGGAGAGAGAGTTGGCATATGTATATATGTAATTTGGGATTTAGAACGGAGTGAATTTATCTTATCTATGGTCATATAAACGCTGATATAGAATTTTTGAAGAGAACAATATATCTCGTTATTCACAATAAAGCGAGTGAAGAATCACAGTGAGAGATATGGTCAGGTATCGCTATGATTGAATGATAGTATTGACCTCTATAAGGAAATAGTATTACTAGATGATTCAATTAGTGGTCAGTAATGATAGAAAAGCGTATGTAAGAGTTAATTAGGAGTTAATAATATAGTGAGTGAGCGCAGGTAAATCAGAATAGATCGAATTAAAGATGGTGATGGTGCAGAATCGGAATATTTGTATGATGTTTGATTTACGTTATTACGCAGAGTTTAGAGTTATGTAGAGAAACGTGTAAGAGGATTTGTAGTTGAAAATACAAGAAAATACATAAATATGTAATACCTTTATTTATTCCCGTATTTTACTTATTTAGTTAATAATGTAGGTTATTTATTTAACTCCCTCCTTAGTTTAAGAACTAGTATGTCTTAAATACCATACTTTATACAATCTACATATCCAATAACATATATAAAACGATAAACAAACGAGTTAGTTGTGATGTATACACTGATTTATAATGAACAAGCAACGCTCTTCGCTCCTTAGCATACCGGGTAACGCTAGACACCGCATACTTCCTCAACAGTATTTCGCAGCCAAGGACATGGAATACTACCACACTTCACATCAATGCGTAAAGAAAGAGTCAACTCTAGTATATTCCTACATCACTCAAACCGAATCAAGCTATAACGAAATGCTAAAGTAATTTTTTGAAGAGCACCGGGTCCCCCTTCGGGGATGGACCCACAGCAACGGTGCAGTGAGAACAGCCAGAGAACAAAAAGAAAAGCGTAGAATGGTTTTGGATGATGCTATATGAATAAGATGAGCAGCTAACTGATATACACTGGGTTACGTCATCAGTCTAGACCACACCTCTCTAAATTTGATCAACGAAAGACCGAATAGAAAGTCAGAAAAGAGAGATGGAGCAGTTAGCAATCGGAAGAAACAAGCCAAACCGGATACAAGCAGAGAAGCAACACACAGCCCCGAAAATAGCACGAATAAGAATCGTGCGTAAAGAGAAAAACGATCCTCTTATCGAGGAAAGACATCGGTTTATCACTCCAGATTCACGATCCTCGGAAATCGAATCTTCAGACAGAGGAAATAGTAGATAAATTAACTGAATAAAAAAGTGAAAGAGAAGATATAGAATAAGTAAAATAATTCTGGACCATCAAAATAACTCTAGATCAATAATAATCAATAATAGACTCACATTTATATTACACTCATGATAGAGTAAGTCGAATATATTAAATTTAATAAATAAAAAATATAATTAATGAATACATAATAAAAATAATTGATATATTTTAATCGCATATGCTGCTAGCGCTCGTACGCACTGACGTAAATTCTACGTCATCACGAACTAAGATTATACGTTCAATCACGTCTCGCATGCCATAAACACGTTAAGTACTTATAATCTCAATAAATCTCAATTGCGTATTGGAAAGCCATAAAAGTATAAACGAAAAAGTGATCGTAGCTGGACTTACGACTTCTGGTAGAGTGACCCCCCTCTAATTTATACATTCCTAAACAAATAGAAATTGTTACATAACGTATCGAAGCTATATTCTCACATACATCAGATTATATTAAATTTACTCAAAAGTTTGATAAATCAAAATTAATTACTCTTATTCCTTTTATTTCAGTTCAAAAATTCACCTCTATAATATATAGTATAGAACTGTCCTGTTCATATAATAATACTTATTAATATATATAATAATATATTAATATATTATTATATTAATAATATTAATTATTAATTATTAAATATATATATTATATATAATATATTAAGTATATATATATATATATATATATATTATTTAATAATAAATAATTAATATATATATATTATATATATATATATCATATATTATATTTAAAATATATAATATATATATATATATATATGATTATAAATATATATATAGTATATATAAATATAATATGAATGTAGAGATATAATATTTAATAGATAAATATATATATAAAAGAATATTTTATATATAATATATATATATATATATATATGATTATATATATATATATATATAATATAATATAATATATATTAAAATATATATATTATATATTATATACTATATTAATATATATATATATATTATATATATATATATAATATATATATATTAATATATATATATTAATATATAATATATAATTAATTATATAAATATTATATTAATATTTAATTAATATTATATATAATATATATAATATATTTATATATATATTATATGATATATACAGACCCTATTAAACAATTATTCTAGCCTACTAGAATACATATAAATAAAAATTCATATATATAAAGTAATATATATATATATTACTAAGCCATATGTAAAATATATATATATATATAATTAATATATATATATATATATAATTAATTAATATATATAGTATTATATATATAATATATTAATATATTAATATAATTAATATCTAAAATATATATATATAGTATAATATATAGATATAAATAATAATATAAATATTATTATTATTATATTAATATATATATATATATATATATATAGTTAATATATACTTAATAATATATATATATATATAATATATATAATATTATATAATATATAATTATATATATATTATTATTGAGGTAGTGAAATACTCGAAGTCAGTATTTATAGTTACAAATACCTGATGTAAATATTAAATTGTATAAATAGTATAATATGTGACTCACCGCACCATATAATATATACTTCATTATATGACCAAATTCGAAATTATAAAATACTAACTACCAAAATCATTGCTATAATAGTATTATACTATATCATAGCCTTCTTATAAGCATTTCTAATATTATTATGACTACGCAAAATTATTCTCTTACCGAACGCTAGTCATTGTAAGCTTTGACATTATTCTGAGCAACCCAGCGTTAATTGAGGTACTTAAAATATAAAACTCACAAATATTATTGACCTGTTTATAATATATTAACGTTATATATATATATATATATATATATGATATATATATATAGTATATATATACTATATCTGTGTGGAATTAGTAAACCTAGGCATTTTACAACACTAGTTGTTGTTTATTTGAGTCCAGTTCTGTATCGTAAAATACACCAAGTCTTATTCAAAATTTAGCCAAACGATGTAATGTATGATCCCGCACTTGCCTTTGCAGGAGTGAAGCTATCAGCTGTCACTGTGTTCAATTCAAGTTTCTGTAAACTCCAAAAAACATGAAACACAACAATAGGCTAATATCGATTTTTTTCCTGTACAAATTATACTGCATATTGAATAAATAATATATATTATATTATATAATATATATATATTATATATTATATATAATATTAATATATATTATATATATATATAAAATATATAATAATATAGATATAATATATAATATATATAATAATATATATATATATATATATATATAATATATATATATATATATAATATATATAATAATATATATATATTTCTTTATATAATATATATATTATATATATTATATATATATATATATATATATATATATATATATATTGATAAAAGGTTAAAAATTTCAATCTCATTGTCAAGAATAATTAATGGTCGACAAGACTTTTGAAAGTGTTAAATGATAGTGTTAAAAATGAATAATTAAAGGTGAAAGGGTTTTGAAGATTTTCACAAGCCCACGTGTATTTTATACATTTTAATGATAGATGAAAGACGTGTTCCACAAACCCTTTTCAAGAATGGCAGAATGTGAACAAAATTTTCGGAATGAACGAATGAATGTGAATGAGTGAACGTGAATTCCGGAAGAGAGGTGTTCATTCCATTAACGGTAGCATAAGGAAATCGCGGCAACTATTTGGCGGTCAAGAAGAGACACCATTGACAAACTTTGTGAATGAACTGATAATGAGTAAAGTTCACAACTCATTATTTTGTTGTAAAACTGCTTGAGAGAATCCAGTCCGTATAAGCAGTGGCGACTGTAGACTTTGCGGGGTCCTGGGTGGAAATGGCAGCCCTAGGTTTTGCGGGGTCCTGGGCGGTGTTTTCGTAGAAAACATACACAAGTATATAAAGTATTAAAATCTGCAAACCATTTTATATATATATACTATATATCTATATTATATTATATAGTAATAGTATATATATATATATATATATATATATAAGTATATATTAGTAATATATATATATACTATATATTATATATAATATATATATATATATCTAATATACTATATATATATTATTACAGTGATGCAGGTAACATCCGCATCCGCGTGAGCATCGACATTATTGGAAGATCCGCATTCCGCATCCGCATCCCGCGCTTCGCCCTGCGGATGTTGCGCGGATGTTACTGTTGAAGATTGATAAAGAATTTTTATAATAAACAATACTTAAGATGAATCTGAAAAAGAAAATGAGTTGAAAGGCAATTCAAAAAAGGCTTGATATTCCATATCCTTAACTATTACAAAGACGATTCAAACTCGCTAGGGAATAGTACACTCATATGATGGAAAACAATGGTCATTGATCAAGAACCTCTTGCCTTTGTCAGCCAGTTCGATTCAAAGTTAACATTCTTACTAGTGTGGAAAATATGACATCCATATCAAACTGCATTAAGCATTGAAACCTTTGAAGAAATTTCACGAACAAGTCAGCGTCTCTACACTTCTGTCTCCGATGTTTGAAAATTAATCTCAACGCTAAAGAAGCATATTTAGAACCATCTTCAAATGAAAATATGACGGTTTAAAAAACAATGAACAGATGGTAATGAAACTAAACGCTAGAAAAACGATTTTGGTTCTGTAGAAAAATTACAAGACCTTCATACTATCGCAATTTACTTAGATCCCCTTTCTAAAAGGCAAGTTTTTTTTGTAACACAATATTAAAACAAGTTAAACCGTCACTTTGTGTTGCAGTTGAAAAACCTCAATCCGAGACAGTCTGTTATATTCGCCCCAACGCCATTTAAAGAAACAAAAAACGAAAATCTATCAGAACCCACAACAGATTCACTGGAAGAATTCTATACAGTCCAGTAGTGAATGAAGAACACACGCATTACACAAAAGATGTAGTGGCAAATGATTGAAAAATTATCACCAAAAGAAAAACGTTTTTGGATACAAATGATGATCCCTATCAGTTTGGTGAAAAATTAAGCAAAAATGTTTACGCCATCTGCCTTAGTAAACCTTGCCAGAAATACTTGCCTGTCCCCCAACTTATTGTTCCAAGTGAGAGAGTATTGAGCAATTGCTGACTAATATATGATGGTAAGAGAAAAGTAACTCTCAGAAATAGAAAACGGCATGAAAAATTTGCATGTTTCTCAAGTATAGCCTTCCTATTTTGAATTTCAATACTAGTGGAAAAAGTATACAATTAATTGTAAAATCTCTTTCATTAAGGTCGAGGTTGGGAAAGAGTAGGTGTGGTGTAATTTGAAGTGGATCCTCATCTCCGACACTCCCGGTAACAATTATATTTAATATTGTTGTGGCTAAAAACTCGAATATATATACTATCACATACATATATATATATATAGTATATATATATAATATATATAAATATACATATATATATATATATATATATATATATTTATATATCATATAATATTATAATATATATATATATATATATATATTATATAATATATAATACTATAATATATGGTGAAACTAAGAAGTTACCAGCATGAAATATCTCGAAAACTAAGAATAGGTACAAGAAAACTGATAACATATATGGAATCAGCGTATGAAATTTGTATGGAACATGCAAAAAAAAATTTTTTACTTTTTTTATTTTTTTTTTATACTTTTTATTCTTCCATAAGGTGCAAGAAAAAACTAATAACATATTTAAAATCAGCGTAAAATATGTATTAAAAAAAGATTTTTTTTTTAACTAAAAGAGATACTCCCAGGGTAAACCTGCAAAGATGGCCAAAGAGTCGGGGTTCTCGACTCACTGGGGGATCGACAGGGTAGGAACCTATTCCCTCCGGGGAGGGTCTGCCGAACCCGCCGCTTCTTTGGTATTTGGGTGTGCGGGGAGTTCTCCGCCCTCCCTAGCGAGGTATGGAAAACGTCCCCCTCTGTCCCACCGTCGGCTCGAGCTCCCTAAAAAAAAAATTTTTATTACGTGCTGATTCGATATATGTTATTAGTTTTTCTTCTACCTATCTCGTAGTTGGAGGATATAAAAAACAAAAAAAAAAAAAAAAGTCTACAAATAAAATTTTTTTTTTGCATTTTCCATACATATTTCATACGCTGATTCCATATATATGTTATCAGTTTTCTTGAACCTATCTTAGTTTTCGAGATATCATGCGGGTAACGTCTTTAGTACATCCCTAATATATATATTATATATACATATATATATATAATAGTAATATATATTATATTATAATAGTCATATATATATATATATATTATATATATATTATTATAAAATTATATATTATATATATATATATATATATATATATATAATAAATATAATAATATTATATACAGTAATTATACTATATATATATATCATATATATTTATATATATTATTATAATTATATATATATATATGATATATATATATATAATATAATATATATATATTATATATATATATATATATATATATATATATATATATATATATCCTACATTCTATCACTTTCTACCCATCTCTCTGGTAGGACCTTTCGGCTGTCAGTTGGGCAGCATCTCCTTTTCCTTTGCAGCTCAGAAATTCTTGATCTGGAGCACTCTGAAACTCTTTCTCAGTCCCAATGGTTTCGATGCTAGTCCTTGAGTTTATATGCTCAGGTAGGGTTTTCACCCTGTTTCATGGAACTGCATCTTCTTCCAGTTGGCCTCTCAAAATCTTCTGCCAGTGCCGTCCAGAAGTATATGTTTTCTTATGCGCAAAAAGTTTCCGATGCTCGTCCAATGAGTTTAAGCAGAAAATACAGAAGTAAAGGGCCGGGTGCTAGCCCTGTCGCCCTTGAACTGTGCGAAGAAATTCTTCTTATGTCCTGACTGGCGTCAATATTCCATTCTTCTAATAATATCATTTGCCTGTCCTACTTGTTTTAATCTTAATTCCACTTAATTATGTTTAGTTTTTAGTTTTTTTTTAGTTTTTGGCTTGTTTTTTTTTTTAATTTTTTAAGACAACAATCAAAATTTTTTTGCCAATCCATTATTTTAACTTTATCTTTGTCCAAAAGAATTCAAGAATAAAATTTTGTTACTCCTCCTGTAGCTAATATAGATTTTAATTTTGCATTAATTTTAAAAATTTTGCATTTGTAATTTCTTGACCTAGTTTATTCTTTACATTACAGACTCTTAAAAAGTTTTTAAATATGTCCAATCGCTCTTCACAAATAAGAAACTTCTGCAGTTGTTGGTAGGCTTCTATTTCTTTCTTCCAGTTCTTCTCTTTCCTTTCGCTCTTCTCTTTTTTAATACGTATAACCAAGACAGACGAGTTCAGATCATATATATATATTATATATAATAGTATAAGTATATATTATATATATTATATATAATTATATATATTATATATGATATATATATATATATATACATATTATATATATATATAATTTAGTATACCACTCCCTCATCACTATATATTCAAACATCCGCCATACCGCATCCCCGCATCCGCATCCGCGGATGTTAAAATCAAACATGCCGCACCGCATCCGCATCCGCGATGCGAAAACAAAATGCATCTGCCACCTCCACTAATAATATATATATATAGTATCCTATATAATAATTATAATATATATATATAATATATTATATATATTATATATATTATATAATATTATATATATAGATATATACTATTATATATATATATATATATATATTATATATAATAATATATATATATATAACATAATCAATTGGGTGATATTTGGTTTTAAGAGCCGACAACTATCACTGATCTATATCTCAAAACTACAATACGTTCAGGAAAAAGGAATACATTGTTGGAATCCTGGCCAATTTTAGTGCGGAAATGTAAAAAAAAAAAAAAAAAAAAATAAAAAAAAAAAAAAAAAAAAAAACATCATATCTCAAAAACAATAGCTACAGCGAAAGGAATACATTTTTGAAATCCTGTAAAATTTTAGTTAGGAAATTACAAAAACAAAAAATAAAAATAAATAAAATAAAATATTGGCATAATCTTTTTTTTTTAGGAGCAGGGGAAATATAATATATATATAATATTATTTTTTATAATTTATTATTACACGGCAATGTAGGGGCTCGAGCTCGACGGGGAACACAGGGGGGGACCTTTTCCCCGTAGGGAGGGGCGGAGGAACACCCGCGACACCCAAACCAAAGAGCGGGGCTTCCGGAGACCCTCCCCGGAGCGGGGGGAATTAGTCTACCCGCTCAGATAACCGGCGATAGGCCGACGAGAACCCGACCCCTGCCATCAAAGGTGCGGTAATACCCTTTGGGTATTCTTAGTAAAAGAGAATAAAGAAAGCAAAATTTAATAGAAATCTAATTTATTTAAACGAGTAACCAAATAAAGGTCTCTAAATAGGTCCTTCTAATCACATTACTAAAAAATCACAGTATTAGCCAATAATTCAATTTTTTTATTTTTTTTTTTTTTTACATTTTCTGATCTAAAATTTTACCAAGGATTCCAAAAATGTATTCATTTTCGCTGTAGCTATTGTAAGTTTCAAATTGATTTATTTTTAAATTCCTTTTATTTTTTTTATTATTTTTTACTTTTTTTTTTAATTAACTATTATTATCTACGCCCTAATATTAATTTAGGATCTCAAGCTTTCACTAAGCAATGAGTATTTGCCTTTTCCACTAGTGGCTTTTGTGAGTATTATTTTTGAGATATATGGATATATGAGATGAATAATTGTCGCTATTCATAAAACCAATTATAACCTATATATACTGTATTTGTATAAATATATATTATATATATATAATATATATATGAAATATATATATATAATATATATATATATATATATATATATTATATTATATATATATATATTAGTATAATATATATATTATAAAATATATATATATATATTATCATATACTATATATATATTGCTCAGCTCATGCGATATGGGGCGTAAAATCTGGTAGCCCCTGCATGAGCGTGGCCCTTAAAAGGCGCGGGACCTATGGCGATTACCCAGGTCGCCCTGCCCTGGAGCCGCCACTGCGTATAAGTGACGCATACACCACACAAGGATGAGTGATACTCCTTTAACGATCAAGCAACTGGGGGTGGGGGGAGTTGTAAAATCATTTCGGATGATGTGACCTTCAACTTCTTTTGTATCTTCATTAGACGGGTTTTCAGGGACAAGGTCCTTCCTTGATTTTGTTTTTTCTTTTTTTTTTACAGTTAACATCAGAGGACTGACTATTCGAGGTGGGTGTATAGAAAAGACAAAAGCGCTAAAAATAAAAATAAAACCCATATAGTTCCACCTCAAGCAAATTTCGCATGTAATCACACTCAGGCCTTAAAGTAAGGGAAATTCAGCAGGTAACAAAGAAAATGGAAGATAATTTCACAAAATAGAGATGACTTCAAAGAAGGAAGCACCACAGCGAACAATCCTGGGGTTTCTAATGTAAACACGATATCCATGTCCAAACACTGCACCCTTTATATAACTAACGAGAGTAGCGGAAAGGTGGTGGTAAGCGAGTTGTCAGTTATCTCGATATTATCACAGCACCTAAAGAAAAAGAAACAAAGCACACCAACATCACTTCATAAAGATAAAGGGTCAAGTGGATTGGAAAGAACATAATATTTTATAAACTTTTTGTATTTGATTCGACTCTCTTCAAAAGACTGGTGAAGCCTAAAACTCCCCCCCCCCCCACCCTCCCCAAAGACATGAGAGCGCAGTTCTCCATACAAGGGCGGATTGGAGTAAATGGAAAAGTGAAAAAATTCTCGCAATCTGAACAGAACTCCCAGCTTTTTTGAGGTTGCCCAAGCAACCGTTGCAATATGAGGTTTCCAAGATATTTTTATGTTTATGGTAAGACCATGGAAAGACGGGAGAACCATCGAAAGTGATAGAAAAGTTAAGAAGTGTTTTTAAGAGGGAGATTTAAAGAAGTTGAGTAGCTGAGCAGATGCTGATATTTAAAATTTTATCGATATATATATATATATATATATATAATATATATATATATATATATATATATATATATTTCATTATATATATATAATAATAACTATATATATTATATATATTATATATATATACTTATATATATATATTATATATATATATATATATATAATATATAATATATTATATATAACAATTCTTGTTTCCTTGAAATTTGAAAGGTGGAGAAAGTCGAGCAGACGGAGAAGTGTTTGCATTTTAAAACTTGTCGAACGTTCTTAATTGAAAATTGATGCTAGAGTTCAATCCAATTACTGGGAGGCTGCCCAAACCTTCATTCAGTTCAAGTATATATATTCAGTTTTGTCATCTACACACAACGTTTTAATCTTTTTAAACCATCAATGCGAAAACTTTACCAATTATATATATAACTATAATAATATATTTATATATATACTATATATATACTATATAACTATATTATATATATATATATTATATATACTAATATATATATATATATATATATATATATATATATATATATATAATATAATAGTAGAAAAACCCAACAAACTATTAAGTGTAATAAATTCATTTAAAGGACCCAGTTTCCGTGTTAGTGACTGGTCCACTTCATTCAAGCTAAATGAATAAGTGGGCAGTCACGTCCCGAAACACGTCCCGTTTAAGATAATTTTAATACCACTTAATATTTGTGGGTAGTGGTTTTCCTACTATACTTCTGACACGTTTATGTGTCCATCATCATTTTATATATATATATAATATATATATATATATATATATATATATATATATATATATATATATATATATATATATATATATATATATATATATATATTTTATATAATATAAATATTACCCTATATATATATAATATATATATATATATATATAGTTTATAATATAATGCCATACCTATTAGGCGGGCTGAGTGAGTATTACATGTGGATGATTTTTTTTTTTGTGTAGCGAATCTGAAGAATTTGAGAGGATTGGTAGACGGATTTGGCAAAGTGTGTAAAAGGAGGGATTTGAAAGAAAACGTAGATAAGAGTAGGGTTATGGTTGTGAGTGAGGAGAGGCCTCGGCTTGAAGCTATGTTGGATGGTGAGCAGCTGGAACAAGTGTCCGAGTTTATTTATTTAGGATACATGTTGGATGAAAAGGGAACGGATGATGCAGAGTGTAGTAGGAAAGTGTGAATGGTAGGAAAGGTGGGCTGGATCAATTAAATCCTTGGTGGATGTAAAAGGACTAAGTCTTGAGTGCGATAGGGTCTTACATGAGGGTATGTTGTTACCTGTATTAATGTATAATAGTGAAACTATGGTCTGGAATAAGAGATATAAATCTAAAGTACAATGTGTTCAGATGGACAATCTTAGATGCGTGTTAGGTGTGAAAATTGATAAAATGAGGAATGAGCGAATTTGGGAGTTGTATGATATATGAAGAAAAGAGTAAATGAGAGAATAAATGAAAGTACATCGAGATAGTTTGGTTATGTGGAAAGGATGGATGATAGTCGGTTGGTTAAGCGAATGTATAGAGGTGAGTGTGCTGGGAATCGACCTGCTGGGATACCGAAGAAAAAGTGGATTGAGTCAGTAAAGGAATGCCTGGAGGAGAGGAATGCGAGTTTGGCAGAGGCGAGAAGAAAGATGCATAATAGGAGTGAATGGCGGGGTTTTGTGAGGGGGTATGGTTGTGGCTCACCTGGGCTAAGGAATGAGCCCTACATTGACGAGATGACATAGTGAGGGTCTGTCGCGGTCTAGGGTGGATTTTTCTACTCTTTTTTCTGTTCCGATGCATGCGACGCACCTTACCCCAGTCTTGGAGAAAGAAGATGATATATATATATATATATATAAATATATATATTAATATATATATATATATATATATATAGTATATATTTATATATATATATATATATATATATATATATAATATAATATATATATATATATCATATATTAGATTTGTTAAATGAGCTCTAATTCAACACTCTAATTCACACTTCAAGTCCCGAAACGTAAACTTTATTACTCGTTTAGTTATTTTTGCTTCAAGATTTCTCCATTATTATTTTAAAGTGGTTTAAAAAAAAAATATATATATATATATATATTATATATATACTATATATATATATATAATATATATAATATATATTATAATATATATATATTATATTAATCTATATTAAATCAAAGAGATACATAATACTATAAACAATATATTATATATAATATATATATATATATATAATATATAATGCTGGGCATCGTTACTGAAAAGAAAATTTTTTTGTCGCTCGTTACTCCGACGAAAAAGCAATTCCCAATTTCTCAATTTGGTCAAAAAGTAGCAAATTAGCAGTTACTCCGTACCCCTTCGATCGGTAGAAACTGCAGCTCGTTTCCCTGCTAAGCTTTAGCCTTCCGTACCCAGAAACCTATAGAGGGGGCTTTAAACAGACATCTTGGTCTTATACGGACATTTTCAAATTAACTGGAACCGACATAAAAAAAAAAAAAATTTGTACTAATGCTGTTATAGGCAAACATTTCAAGCAAAATGGGAATATTGAAGGATGATCAGTCATCCAATCTCTGATTGCCTATATTGAGCTGTTATACATATTTCCATTAGGGCCAATCAAGTGTGTCATATACAAATGTTTTCGATAGCTCAAGTAAAAAAGTTCCTGAAAACAAGAAAACTGGTGATTTTCATTTAGAAGCCTACCGACTAAATCCATTCTCATATCAATATAAGTCGATACCTACCAATCTTATCCAAGACGGAAAAACACACATAAAATACAATATCCGAAAATCACTCTGTAAGAATCAACTAACACTCTCCCAAATTAAAAAAAAGTTGTACTCTAATTACCTCCCGCCCAGTCGTCTTTCCGTCGTCGTAGATATCGGCGGAATTGTCTTCGTTTTTATTTTTCGTAGTGTTTTACTCAGGATGTTTCAAAAACGAACTCGAGATGTTCGCGTTCTGTCCGAATATCCGCCGCGGTAAATTCATTTGAAATCATACTCTGATAACATTATCGCAGTAATTTGAGTTATTAAGCTATAAATTTCCGGTCTTTTTTGGTTTAAATTCGTTCGTTTCGTAAAAGTGATCAGAAAAAATATTTTCGGCCCGATTTGAGAATGAGACATTAATTTTAAGTTCTCGAGAAAAGTCATTCTTCAAAAGACTAGAGACCGATAGCAAAAAACTATAAAGAGTTTTTTCGTAAACGACGTGTGCCAAGATTGTTTTGAAAAACTACGTAAATTTTTCTATTATTTTCCAAATTCGATATGATTTTTTTCCAACGTTTCAAATACGAAATGTCACGCTTCATATCCGCTCGAGCGGCGTCGTCGAATTCCATAACGTTTTCCGAGTACGGTTTTTTAATCAATTCGTCGATAATTTTTCCTAATTTCATGAAATCGTGAATAGTATCTCGGTTCTTTTCCAACGATAAGTTATTTTCTAATTCTTCGAGCAACGGTTCGTTGAATGATTTTATTAATAAACGAAGACGTACGATGTCGATCTCTCCTGGTATTTCTATGTTACTCGAGATGCCTTTAACATTAATGAAATTATCGCTATTATTGTTATCTGTCGCGGTTCCCAAATTAAATTTTTCCGGTATTATCTCATTCAGCGCCGATAGTTCGATAAACTCATTTTTAAGACTTTTCAACGGAATAATTGAGTTTAGTTCTCGTTTTAAATATCCCATAGAAATGAAATCGTCTTCACCGTTTTCTTCGTCTTTTAGGAGCGATCTTTTTGGAAACAAATAGGAGTAGAGTCGGTTTGGTTGAGCGGCGTTTTGGAATGCATCCGCGCATCCGTCGCACAATATTCGTATCACCTCGCCCAGAGAGTTTAAAAAACTTTTTTCCCCGAATGTCGGATAAAAACTTTTGACGATATCCAACATGATTTCGGGGAAAACGCTCTTTAGGATATCCTTCATCGAAAGGGCGTTAATGAATTTTTCTTTCTTGTTAAATTTGACGAGTTCGCACACACTATTCACCGAAGGTCTGAGAAGCCCGTTATCTTGTAACGATTTTAAATCTTCGTCAGGCAAAAACATTTCCGCAGTTCTATCCCCTTCGTTATGGAAGTTTAAATAAACGTGGAAAAATTTCTCGTACGCCGATTTTTCAGAGCAGTACTTGCCAACAGTTTTCGTTACGAAAGGAAACAGTTTGCTACTGATATTTGAATTTCGCAGCGTACTCTCGGAGAGATAAGCGAATTCGTTCCATATTTCGTCCTGTCGATCGCCATTCGAAAAATATTTAATCAGTTCTAATTTTTCAAATATTTTTTCGATGTCATCTTTTTGGTTTCGGATATCTCTCATAGCCGCCGACGACGCGTTTTTGTTCGTCCATCCGTCGTCATCGTCGTCGTTTTCGCGGTCTATCAATCGGGGGCTGTAAAATCCGTTTCTTTTAAGGGCGGCGACGCACGCCACTTCCTCGGGCGGCGGGAATCGTCCCATTTCCATTATTTTACCGGATAAAAGTTGCCATTCTGGGATATCATCCGGCGTCGACATCGAAAGAGGGTTAGACTTAATCAACGACGAAGAGTAATCACGCCGCAACAATTTAAGTCGATGAGATAATGCCGTATCCCTATCGTTAATAAGGTAAAAATCTAGCTCGTTAAAATTTGAGAATCTCATTTTCAACATTTTGGGGGAGAAGAGCCGCGACGAAGAATCCGCGGCATTAGGCGTTGCGGACAAGATTTCTCGTTCGATTCTCTTTTTGTTTACCCAAAACGCCGACGACGACGGGCTTTTACGTCCGTTGGCGTCGAGGTCGTTCGGTTTAAGTAAATTTTGAACTATTTTAGATTTAAACTGAATCGGAGTTCTGTTGGGTTCGGCGTAGAACCAGAGTTTCGGAGAATCACCTAAATTCTTGCAAACGCCTTTATTTTCGTAAGCGGAAACGAACGCCTCGGAAAAAAAGAATAAGCCGGAATAGCGGGAAGGAAATGTTTTTTCGGTCGTGTCTATCATCGTCGTCGTCGGCAGGTACGGGGAGGAATTTTCCGAAGCCTTTTCGACGATATAACTAATGCAACGAGCTGCATTTTTACTGTGCCATAAATTTTCGCGGAAAAAGAAATTTAGAATCGACCACAACGCTTTTTCGTGGCCAAACGCAACCGCCAATTCGATGATTTGACGAATTTTTTCGTACATATTGATGTCCTGAAGAACCAATCGCGCGTCTCCGATTTCGTCGGTTAACAATGTTTCTACCTCATCGAGAAACGCGTTCGCGATCTCTCGTTTTGTTTTCGCCCCCTTTTCGCTATCGCTTTTAGGGGTTAAAGCTTTATTGTACGAAACGTCTCGAGCGCCCGCGGCGCCGCCGCCATTTACACCTTCCGCGAACAAAATGCCTTCGAGTTTCGGAAGCGGTGGCGAAGAAAAGTTTTTTCCACCCTCGTTGCGGCTGTAATACGATAAGCGAAGATCGTCGATAAGATATTTTTTAGCCGAAAAGTTCGCGTTTATTCGTTTCATCGAGTCGAATTTTAGCCTAATTCTCCCATCGTGAAAAATGAAACCTCCCACCCCCCCTCCACCTCCGCCAACAGCCGAGTCCGACGAAGACGGGAAATAATAATTTAATTCGGCGTCGGATGAAAAGCCGTATATCGGTATAATCGTTTGCTTAACCGATTGAGAGAAGCTTAGTATGTTGCATTTTTGGCAACCGTAAAGGATAGGAATTTTTTTAGGTTTATTCTCCTCCAACCTAACTACGTTGGCGAAAGACCAGAACAGTGAACGGGTGTTTAAATTTACTGCGGGAATTAAAGTCGACAATCGCGTATAGATTCCCTTATTCGCTCGTAACTCGATGCGTTCGCTATGACAAGCGTAGTTTCCGTAATAGACGGGGCTCGTTAATTCCAAACCCATCTTTTCGAGTATATACAATTTTTTCCTTTTCTTTTTCAGAATACCGATTTTATCGTCTCTCACGAAGAAAATTAAAGTTACAAATTCCACGGAAAGCGGAACACCGAATAAAATTTCTTCGTATTTTTTCTCGTCGATATACGGCGCGGGCGTTAAGTCAAGGGTCACTCTTTCCTCATCGTCGTTTTCACCTCCAAAATTAATTTTTATCGAACGGTTCATTTCATCGAATTCCCATTGGTCGGCGCTCAAAATTTTGGTCTCCCAGAGGCAAGACTCGCATCCACTATTTGAGCAGTGAATAATGAACGGGTAAACATTTTTCATTTCTACGTGCGTTATGTCTTTTATCTTCTCTTGTTTTCTACGTATATTAATAGTTTTTATTATTTTATTATTATTATTATTATTATTATTATTATTATTATTATTATTATTATTATTATTATTATTTATTATTTATATTTATTATTATTATTATTATTATTTAATTATTTATTATTATTATTATTATTATTATTATTATTATATTGTTATTATCGTTAGTACGAGTGAATTAGTTTAAATTTAAAATTAAAAATTATATTTATTTAATTAAGCGTTGTGATTTCTTTAAGTGGTTTATACATAAATAGCATCAAGGTTTAAAAATAATTCCATATCCAAGATTTAGTTCTTTAACTAAAAGTAAAAATGGCCTCTAACAGTTTTCCGTGGATACACCAGAGAAGAAAAATCGATCCTAAATTCTTTGATAAGTACCCTCCTAGATTTTGCGCCCTCCTCATTTTGGACTTGGATTCCGAAACTTTGGAAAAGATTTTTAGATATACTATTAAAAGCATCTTATTTTCGAAGCGACTTTTAGAAAAAGGGTCGGAGCACTATGCTGAAATACATCCGTGTATTCACATCACTAAGGAAGAGAGGGTGGAGAAGTTACCCGCTAATTCTCACGTCGTGATCATGCAAAACGTCACAAATATTATATCACACAAGGTAATCGCCCAGGTTATTGAACGAGGGGTAGAATCAAAAACTTTAAAAATTGGAGAAATCGATTACATGACTGGTGAATTTAACGAGAATTATGAGCAATATCAAGGCAGCAGGTCTTTTAAAATAAGCAGCATTTTTTTTGGAAACTGCAAATGGAGAAAAAAATTTCAAATGGAGGATCCCGATTTTAAATTAACTGACGTGAACTTAGTTACCTTGTGCTCTTTAAAACTTCATGATTTCGTACCGAAGAAAACAAATAGATTTAGCATGCGCTACGAATACGATTTTGGCGGCGGAAACGAAGAGGAAGAGGCCGGGGAATAAGTATTGTTTTGTTTTGTATTATTCAAAACCATTAATTAATTTAATCACTTATTCGCTTTTGAATATTAATTTTATTAGATTAGATAAAATAAAATTATTAATATTTAAAGACATTTTAGTTAGTTAAACCTTTTCAATATAAGGAGATCCGACCTTTTTTATATTCACTTTCAAATTTAGTTCCTTACCGGAAAAATGGACTACAAAAAGTTCCCTTGGTTGCACCCCGGGGTTCAATATTCAGAAAAGAACAAATTTGAACCTCGGTTTTGCGCGTTTCTTATTTTCGATCTTGACTACGATTTAGTGGAAAAGCTCTGCATATATATTATCAAGAGCATAAAATTTTCTAAGCGAGTGTGCAGCGGGGGACCGGAATACTTTGAAAATATAAAGCCTTGCATTCATATAACTAAAGAAAAATCTCCCTTTCGCTTACCAACAAATTCGCACGTCATCATTTTACATAACATTACAAATAATACATCGAGAAAATTAATTACTCACGTTCTACAACGAGGCGTGGACGAATATGACTTAAGTATTGGACTGATCGATTTTATAACTGGGTTTAAAAACGAGAATTATGATCAATATAATGGTAAATATTTACGCCTAGGCAACGTTCTCTTGAAAGAGCGGGAAAGTAGAGTGAGATATCTTTTGTCCGAAAGCGATTGGAAGTTAATCACTTTAAATTTAACAACCCTGCGTACACTAGGGCTTCATACGTACGAAAATGTGGTGGGAGATAAAGATGATGAAGAGGAAGATAGCTACCAAAACGATAGCGAAAATGAAGAAGAAGAAAATGATCCGGATGAAGATGAAGAGAGAAGTGAAACCGAGAGTGAAGAAGAAGATGAATTAGATATTCAAAGATCTGAATACCCGAAATCTTCATCATGGGATAGTGCCGTGCAGCCAATCGAAAAAATGAATCAGCCGGACCATTATTCTGAAAATTATCGCGGGGAAAAAACGGCTGAAGGTAAAAAGAGCAGAATGTATAAAAAAATTTAGTATTCCATATTACATAAATTGAGTTGACTATTCCCCTCTGACTTTTTTTGTTCAATAAAATTTGGCTCTTAAGTGATAATTTTTTCTTGTGTATTATTTTTACCTTTATAAATATTTCAAATACTAATAATAATAACAAAATTTGGATTGACACCTATAATTTCGCGTATGTGGCGAGAAATCTCACCAAGATAGTCAAAAAAGGAAAATGTTAAAGCTCTGATAGTTTAAAAACACTTTATTAAGAAAAAATATAAAAAATACGGATTATGCGAAACACCTAAAATATTTAGATGATATTTATATTATACAAACTCTACTGAAAGTAGTCCGCATACAATGAACGCATCGAAAATATATTCTCTCTATTTTACGATTTTCTCCCTTACATCTGTTATGCTTTCTGCTTCAATTGCCGATGATGGTCGAAGCGGCATGCATCAACCGCTCTATTTTTGATGACGTCGGTGAATTTTCTTCTCGATTGGCTTTATAGAGGAGGGAAATACTTTTATCAACCTCTTCTTCTTCTTTTTCTTCTTCTTCTCCGTAATCACTTTTGTGTGAGCTCCTACCTTCGCTTTCGATTCCTGATTTACTTTCGTTCACGTTATGCATTACTGCGGAATCGATTTTTTGATTATCTTCGTCTTCGGACTCGCTGTCGCTTTCACTGTCGCTTTCACTGTCGCTTTCACTGTCGCTATTACTACTGCCACTGCCACTGCCACTGCCGCTACCACTACTACTACTACTGCTGCTACCGTTGTTACTACTACTATTGGCATCAGCCTCGTTATCGATCGGATTTTCTTCCTCCTCTTCAGGCGACATGGTTTCCAAATTTTTTTTTTTCATTGCCTTTCCTAATTCTCTTTCAGGATGACCGTAATTACAATTTTGATTGTATTTAATTCTGCTTTCGGCTGAAATATTTGTTTCGTTTTCACTCGAAATTGCTAAGGAGTTTGCCAGAATGGAATGTAGGTCGGATTTTGAAATAGTTTCCAAAGGTTCCGCAATATTATATATTCGTTCCAGCTCTTTTTCACGCTGCTGCTGGTGCTGTCGCTTCTGGTGCTGCTGCTGGTGCTGCTGCTGGTGCTGTTGTTGCTGCTGGTGCTGTTGTTGCTGCTGGTGATGTTGCTGCTGCTGGTGCTGTTGCTGGTGCTGTTGCTGTTGTTGTTGCTGCGAGTTCTGCTGGTGCCTCGGGTTCTGCTGGTGCTGCTGCTGGTCGGATGCAACAACCTTTTGCAGCCCCTGCTCTTGAAACTGTTCGGCGTCATGAACTTTTTCTGCATTCTGCTGTCGTATTTGGATTTTGTCAGCCTTGTCCCGCTCCCGCTCCAGAGATATGGGCTCGGCAACATTTCCTCTTTCCACCTCCTCCTGTCTTTGGGGATCGTCATCATCATCATCATTTTCTCGCTCCTGACCGGGTTTTTGCGTATCGTCAGCTTTCTTTTTTTCTCGAAAGGGTGCAACGTTGTCAAGAAAAGATAAAGCGCTCGGACGATCGCCATTTTCATTTCCAACTCTACCTTCTCTTCCCTGGCTGGCCCACATATGTAAACTACGCAAACTGTTCACAGTGTCTTGAATACATTCGTCGAAGCGAACCTTTTCTTGGCTATCCGAATTTCGGTTAGGGAAATCAGTCGCTTCATCGGTGGTTGGATTGCTTTTACCTTCAACCATTTCAACTGTAGCTCGAGCAGCGCTGTTGCTGCTGTTAGTAGCAACATCGCTAAGACTTTGCGAATTATTTCCCTCGTTGGGGTTTTCACATACCTTCTCTTTCTCTTTTATGTTTAAATTTTTCTTTGAGGAATTACTCTCGTTTTCGTCCTCGCTTAAATTTAAGTCGATCGAGCATACGTCCGTAAGCGGTATCTCCTTCCTCCGTTTCAAAGTGTCTCGCTTTTTTTTGTTATTTGAAAGTTTTGAAGCGTCGTCGATTGTAGATTCGAGGCAAAATTTGATTAACTTATTTTGGTGGTGGTGCTGCTGCTGCTGCTCTTCTCGCAGTGCGTTGTCATATTTTCGTTTTCTTTCGGAGGTAAGGGAGGCGCCCTTCGACCCCAGAATGCTTTCCGAAATTTTTATCAACTTCGAATGTTTTGCTTTAGAGGGGGGGCTCGAACTCGATTTTTTACGTTTATTTTTACTATCGCTGTCGGGATTAATTTCCGACAATATTTCGTTTTCTTGAAATTTACCTTTGCTGTTCAGGGCTATATCGGGATTTCGACGTGGTTCTTCATGATCCTCTTTCGGATCCGGTCGGTTTGCCCGTGGTCGATGCTCCTCTCGCTGTTCCTCGATTCTTAAAAGCTGTTCCTCTTGTTCTCTCTTTCTCTTGTTCCCTTTACCATCGTCCTCGCTGCTTTTTTTTCTTTTATTGTTTTTGTTTTTAGTAGTAATAATTTTACAATCTTATTTTTTACCTTTTGAGCAAATGGAATCTACGTTTTTTAAAATGGCTTTCATGGACTTATCGATTTTTTCGAGAGTATCGTCCGTACATTTTATAGTATCGTACATATGGGGCATGTAAGCTTCCTTTAAACATTTCTCTAGTCTTATGTTAGCGAAGGTATACTTCGTTTTAGGAATTTTTATTCGGTATCTACTGAAATTGAAAAGAGATTTGGGGGTACTGACGTTTTTATCATCTTTAAAAATGAAGTTTAAATCGATCTCGTTCTTTTTGTAATCGAAAATAACTCCCTTTGAAAAAGAAATAATGTACTTCAATGCGTCGTTGTAATTTGCGGTCGATGATTTGTTAATCAATATTGAAAAGGTCGCCGGGTTCCACGAGGCTTCATCCGATCCCTCATCGTAATAAACATCATCATCGCCATCGTCGTCGTCATCCGTCGAATGTGAATTTCTCTTTAAAATTTTGTGAGGTTTTAAACTGGTATGCAGATAAAACGCATCCATGCCCACTATGTGGGCGTTGCAGAGACGATCGGTGGACGTGAAATGAAAATATACTTTATTCACTTTCATCATTTCGTGAATCGGGGAAATGTCAAAGGAGCTGTACCATAACCGAAACGGGTCTAAAAAATCAAATATTTCACCACCTTCCGTGAATTTGTGAACGAGTCGATTTTCATCGAAAAGCAAATGTTTTTCGATGTATTTCTGCGTTTCCTCTGAGTAGGTGATCGCTTTGCCGAATTTTGCGGTAAGTCGAACAGAATATTCGTTTACGGGTGAATACAACTGGTATCGGCTTATAAATTGGTCCATTTCATTTCTGAGAATTTCTTTTTCGAATAATATTTCTTTGATATTTTCCGATTTCTTCGAACTACATTCGGGTTCGACGAGGGGTGGGTGGAGGCGGATGTTCGATTCCAGTAAGACATCGATCGAAAAGGTTAAACTGAAGTGACCGTTGACCATTCTTTTAAGTTTTTTAGCGTTAGATCCATTTTTGCGGGATTCGTCAGATTTTCTTCGATTTATTAGTGAAAACAAGTATTCCCGGACGCCCTCCTGTTGCTTGAAAACTCCAGTTTGTCTGATTTCCGATTTTTTAATGTCTTCAAATATCCAATCGCAATTTTCTTTAGAAAAAATAGTTGGCAAACCTAGATTAATTTCTTCGTTGAAAAATGATCCGTCGAACAAACCTTTTGATGGGTGATCATCGTCTGTGGCGAGGCCTTCGTCGTTTATTTCTTCATTCTTCGGTTCAAATTCATACGCGGTCGCTGATAATATTATTGAAGAACTGAAAATATTTTCGGTTATTTTTAATTTCGTGGCCCCTATTTTAATATCGGCTGTGGCGGTGGATCGAGTGATGTGTTGATTATCATCATCATTCCCCAATGCTCTAGAACTGATTCGCGAGGAACGTAGATCGATCTGATGAAACGTCAATTTCAGCGTAGAGTCCTTCGGTTTTTGCGCGTCCTTATCGTGCTTGCGTGTTAAAAGTTCGCTCACGCCACGCTCCATAAAAGAGCGGTTTTTCTTAATTTCCAGCGAAAGCATTTTCCTTTCATTTTGAAAATATTTTAAAATATACTCTTTCTCGCTAATCAAGTCGAATATCTTATACTCTTCATTATATATTTTGTGATCCCTCGTTTCATTTCTGGCGTGATTTGGGTATTTGATTTTTGTTAATGCTCCATAAATATAACTTTTAAAATAGGGTTTTTCGTATTTAGTTCTCTCTTCAGTCACCGCGTAAAGGCTGTCTAGACACGCGTAAATCGCGATGCTGGGTGAGTGAGAGTAGCTGAAGATGACCGGACATTTTTCCTCTTCGTTCAGCGAAAACCTATACTTTTTGGTAAAAAAGTTTCTTTTGCAAAAAATATCATCGTGTTCTGGATCGATGTAAACCATAAAGTCTTCGTAAAGGGGTATGGTCACACCTCTTTCAGTCATTAGTTTATGAGCGTTTTCTTTCGCGTCCAATAAATATTGCAGGGTCGTGCCGTCAAATGTATTGAGAGTTTCTTCGTACTGTTCGACAATTTGTTTTGTGACGTCAAAATGGTTGTCAAGATCCTTCTCATATCTCTGTTTCTTGGGTTCTGACGACGTCGAGGGGGAGTCATTGGCTTCCATGGCGGGCGATTGAATGAATGAGAAATGAATTTCGAAACGCTTCTTTTTAACGGCAATAATAAGGAATCTCTCGCGCCAGCGGAGTAGACTAAATCCTCCTCAGTAAGCTGTAAAAAAGCAAACAAAATACAATTGTTAGTATTATATATTATATATTCTATTTTAAATTATTAGGCGTTAAATTTATATAAAATAAAAAGATAATAAAGCAACATTTTAAATTTTTTCGAATTTTTAAAAACGTTCTCTTAATCTATCTATTTGTTTTTAATTATGGAAGAAAAAATAATCGAACCGCTCGGCTACAAGTCGCGTATGAGGATTAAATCCAACGAAAAAAGGGGGCGCGTTCCGTTAAAACACAAAATCGTGAATCACCCCGACCCCTCGATTAAAACTTTTTTACTACCCGATAATTTTTTTTCTTTCGACAATTTACTACTTCCCGAAGATTTTTATCTCGATCGATCTTCGCGACCCGAACGGATGCAGCGACTGGTAACGGAACCCCATCATCATTACAAAACCGCCGATTTCTTTTTGGAAAACGAAGAAAATATTAAAAAACTAATGATTTCTCTGATTGAAAAAATGATTTCGCGGGGACGGAGCGATATCGACTCGTCGCCAAAAATCGACGAGCGGTCGGAGGACGAAGGGTGCGAGGTCTTATCGATAAATTGTCGCGGGAACAAAAATCTCCAAGCGTTATTTATGAGAATTCAAAGAAACGACCTATTAGGTGAAGAGGAGGAGGAGGATTCGCGAGATTTGGCTGAAAGAGCTATAGTGTCGAACGTTATTTTTATATACGGCAACGGACCTCAGAAAAATCCGACGGGGTGCGTTTTTCAGAATCTAAATATCGCCGCCGCGCGAACGACGACGACGACGACGACGACGACGATGACGATGACGCCCTCGCCGGAAATCGAGAGTCGCCAATGCGACGACGACAGCGTCGGAGAAGAAAGAGCAGCTATTGGTAGCGGAAGACCAAGTGAAGGAGTTCTCGACGACGACGACGACCACGGCCAAAACGACCATGGCCAAAACGACCACGACCAAAACGACCACGACGATGGAGGAGCCCTCGATTTCGGAGAATCTTTCGCCGTCGATGCTGTAACTCTTCCCAGTTTTATCGGTTCTGAAAGGCAAAAAGAAGTAATTAAACACTCGGCGTTTAAAATAAAAATTAAAGCATTCACCTCAAGAATCATCAATTCCTATTTAGACACGGCTTTAAAAATACCGAAAGTAAAAGGACACGCATTTCCATCTATGAAAATTAAGAAGGACGTAAAGAATATAATGGCCGATCAAAGTTACGAAAAGGCGCTTCAGAAGAGTATTTTAAATCACATGCCGGAAGACGCTTTGACGAAAACTCACCCCGTACGAATCAAGAAGACGAAAAAATTGTTGTCGGACGAGATAACGCGCCTGAAACTGAACGAAATCACGCACACCCAATTCATGAAACAGCTCGGCGTCAAATTGAACCCGAGCCATGGGAAAATTCTCGACGACATCACCAGACTACGAAATTTAGAGGACTTCCCCGAACCGAACATAAAAATTCATAGTTCAAAATGCGACAATTTATTAAAAAAAATCGCCACCCCGGAAGAGATAAAAATAAACGACAAAATCAAGCGGTCCCCGGCGTACCCGCCGAGGAGCGGTGACGACCTTCGACTCCAAAAATTCGTAGAAGAAAGCAAAACGTTGCGCTTATTAGATAAAGCCTTCGTGAACGCCATGAAGGGAGTCAAGATCGGGACCGTTAAATTTCTTAAAACGCGATTCGCGAGGTACCTTATAGTTGGCGGCGTAGTTTACGGGGCGTTCAAGTTAATCGTCATCCCACATTTGTACGGAAGCTCGGGCTGCCACCTGAATCGCGTGAACCCGAACATTCCGGGGCGCGTAGAGTCCGAAAAAATAATCGAATTCTCCTGCGACGACAAATCATCGCACGGCGAAGTAAGAATAGGAAAGCACCCTTTCGAAACCGAAATCGAGCTTTGGGAGAATGAAAACCAATCAGAAGGCGAGGTTTATTCCTACGACAACGAATTTTACGATTCGGTTAAGGGGTACTCTCACTGCAGCGCCAACGACGTGAGAGCGTACGGCAAATGCGGGGGGTGGGGGTCTTTCGGCCGAGGGTTTCCGCTTTCGACGAAGTTCGACGTTTCCAAAATGGAAAAAGGAACGAGCCTCACCTGCGATAAAGCCATGGGCGTCTTAGAGGCCGCGGCCGACCTTTCGGTGGGAATCGTTGGTAAGGTCGTCAGTTCGGTAGGCGAAGGGGTCCTCGCCGCGGGAAAGAACATGTTCGGGAAACTCACGGCTAAAATTTACGATAGTCCGGCGCTCGCCATGGGAGCGGCGATCGCCTGCGCGCTTTTAACTCTTCGGGCGTCTAAGCGAGTCGGATTGTCGCTCTTCGTGTTCTTCGCTATAATAATAATCGCCTATATCTACAGGAATATTTACTCTCCCTTATTCGGTCCTTCGAATGAATCGCGAGAAATTCAAAAGGTCGGAACTGACGACGACGACGACGAAACGAAGCGACTAGAAAACATCACGCACTCTAATTTGACCAACGCCAATAAAAAAAATGTAAATAAATACATTATCTATATTTAATTTTTACACCCACCTGGTTCTCGTCTGATCATTTTTCCAGCTACCGTCTTGATGAAATTTTTTCGTTTCGTTTTTTTAACCCTGACGCTACACGCGGGAACTCGCTGATGCTTCTTTTAGACCGGGAATGAAGTTTTGCCACGAACAACCGATCTTTTTATATATTTTTTTCTCGCTAATTCAGCAGTAAATAATTTGGTGTTTTTAAAAGGTATTCTTTAATAAAATGTATCGAGATTAAAAATTTGCGGGTCTCAACCTGTCGCCTTGAAACGATAGGTATATTCGGGACTAAAAAATTACGTAATAAAAATAAAATTAATTTATTAAAAAAGTTCATTATTTTTGTTATTACATATTTTATTTTATTTTATTTTATTTTGACTCGCATATTAGAAATTAAAAGGCGTAATATAATATAATAAATAAATATTTTATTCGCGGTTATTACGTTACTATCGCTCGAATCTATTGAAAACTTTGCGTCGATGTTCGTGACTTAAAACGCGATTTAAGGTATATTTTGTTTCGTTAATTCTTTTATGAAATCTCGCTCGATCCCTCGCAAACATTTCCCAAGGACTCTTTCTATCGCGATCATCGGCTAAGTATATTTCAACATTATCTGAAAAAGTCACTTTCGTCGGGGTTTTCGAGCGCGTATTTAAATCTGCGTTTTCGTTCCATCGTTTATTCGCTTGAAAAAGATTTTCATTCTCGCTTAGAGAGACGCCCGATTCTTCCTCCTCTTCTAATTCATTCCGATCGGGTTTTGGTAAATCGTCGAAAGTTTTAGAAAGTAGTTCTTCGATATATCGGCCCAGGCCTTCTTCTTTTTCTTCTTCTTCTTCGCTAATTTTAACTCGAAATGGATCACTGGTGCGCTCTTCACCAGCTTCGTTCTCCTTAATTTTCGGGATCCCTCGTTTCTCTATATCATAAACGGGCTCTAGTTTTTTATCATCGCGAGCCGAAATACTTTCATTCCTGGGGCGAAGATTAATTTCATTATCGTTCTCTGGATCCTTTACGCCACACACATCGAGCTCAGGATTATCCATTTCGAAATTACTCTTTCTTTTTGATTCGCAATCTACGGCACGTATCAATTTTGTGAATTCACTAAATACTCTATTATATATATATCATCTGAATCCAACGGTGAGTGAAGCCCTTTCAATTTTAGCACGATCTCTCCTTTGTTTAGTCCGGTCAAGTATTTTTTAGCAGGAAGCAGTTAGTTAGCTGAATGTTTCTTCCATCGTAAAACATCCGGTGTTATACATCTCGAGAAACGATAAAAATTTGAAAAGAACGTTTGGTACTACATTGGTTAATTCGTCCAAAATATAGAAGTATCTTTCCTCAAAAAATATAGTACTCGATCAATAATTTATTTTATCAAATATTTAAAATTTATTGATAAAAAATTTGATTTTTTTTATAATATAATTATATTTAAAATACATAAAATATAATATTCAATTTCAGAGCGAACGTATATAATCGTGAAATTCCACCCCAAAACGCACATCTGAAGATCACGTCGCGGAAAAAACCAACAACGCTCGAACCAACCCAAGAATAATGAAAACAGGAACCGCCCCGAATACGACCGACGAGAAATTGTTGACCGATTTTGAGGATAATCTAAACAAAAAATACGAAGAGTGCGTGAATAGTCTAACCTTAAAATACGACAATGGCGTGAATAATCTTAGCGAAAAATACGACAAGGGCGTAAATAATATGTTGCAAAAAATGAAGGAACTCGAGAAAAAATTTGACAACATTTCTCTTTTAGAGAAGAGAATTGAACTTTTTCAACTTCAACAAATACTATTTGGAAATAGTTATCATGGATCATTGAGAGAAAGAAGAGATCGATTTTCGTCTATATTGATAATATGTATTATTCTTTTCATTATTTTTTTTTTCGTGTATAAATGTTTGCCAATAAACCCTTACAATTAATGAGGTTGATAGTTTTAATTTCCTATGAGGATTGTTTATACTCGCAGAAAATATGTTGGAATTATTAATTTTAGTATAATTTTTGAAGTCAAAGAAGCTTATGATTTTAATGAAAAACAATAATATATAATTTTTTATTAAATCGATCTAAGTATTGCTCTTTTAAAGAAGCTTTGTCTTCGTTAGGAGTCGTTGCTTTGCATGCTTATTAGTTCTTCGTTCTTTATTTTTTCTTAAATTCTTAATTATTTATCATGATCAATATAGCATAGATTATATAGTAAGTTATAATATATATAGTATAGATATATATATATTATAATATATATATATATAGATAAGAAAATAATTATAATATGAATAATAATAATAATATATATATGGAATATAGATATATAAGATATAGATAATAGATAGAATAGATAGTAATAAGAGGAGGCGGTAGATAGAAGATAGATAAGAAACCCGTTTGATGCGAATTTGAAATTACCTCATAAAAGCATTTTTCGTTTCTGCTTTTCTTTGCTGACGAAGTTTTCTCGCGTTTTCATTTTTCTGATCACGAGTTTTTTCAACACCCCTTGTTTGCTTCAGGAGAACGCCTGTTGCGGGCCCCTCGTCCCCATCAGACGGGAAAGAAGAGTTTTCTGAACCGTCACTGGGTTTGTGTGATTTTAAACCTTGCAAGATTCCTCTGGTTTCTAGACGCCGTTTGCCGATTTCTGGAATTCGAATACTATCGTCCTCCATTTTTGTTAAAAGTGAAATTATTTACAACCGTTTTTTGAGAAAGACGACTTCAAATGAAGTGCTGAATGAAAACAAACAAAATATATATCCGGTATAAAAATTAAAAAAAAGGTTAAAAAAATAACTTTAAATCAAATTTTATTTAAAATTGGTGTTACAATTTACTTATTCCTCTCATTTGATCCTGTCATTATTAGCCTTTATAATTTTTTAATTTTTTTTCTTGCTCCATTAATTTAAAAACGTATTTAAAAGAATCCCAGGCGCTTTCGATTAGTAAAGCGGTTAAAAGGCCGAGCCCCGCTAACGATTTTTCCGCCTCCATCACAGCACTTAAGTACGTATCTCGCGTTTTCGGTTCTCGTATATTATAAATAGGACACGGGAATGGGCAGATCAAATAAAGGCAATGGCTAGCGAGTAGTCGACACATCCTCCCATTTCCGTCTGCGAAGGGATGGAGGGCCACAAATCTGTGTAAAATCCAAGCGGCGCACTTGAAATACAGAGTAAACTTTTTTGCAGAATCGAGAAAGGCGCTTTCCTTAATGTAATCAATAGTTTCGTTATACCGGTCGGTTATTTTTAGAAGTTCTCGGTACGCCTCTTCTTCGGAGCTAAACCGCGGGTATTCGTGATCCGTTCCCGCAAACCTTCTCTCGGTCGAAAAACGCCCGAGTTTTTCCTTTTTCAACAGTTTATCCATTAATACGAGATGTGTGTCTTGAATGCATTCTTCGACGTCTAGCAAACCCATATCGTGACCAATATTAATTTTTTCTAAATGCTCGATCGCCGCGTGCATATTAATACTCACTCGTTCAACATCAGTGGGGTTTGCGTGACTCTCTATCGCTTCGTTCGCTTGTTGATTTTTAGTCGAGCAACTCGTTACTCCCACAATAATAGAGTGCTCAGAACAGCAGCGGTAGACCGTTTCTCCCCCCTCTTTTCTCTTTTGCAAAGCTTCTTTCGTAAGTTGATAATTTTTTGTTCCTTCGTTTTCACCGATATTTGAAAGGAAGATGAAACGTATTTTCATTTTTCGCAAGGCGATTTCGCAAAAGTTTTTTTCGACACTGTTTGAGCTTTTTAAAAGGAATTCGGATTTAAGACGAACGATATCATCCACCATTTTTGAAAGTTTTGGAAATTGATCGACGCCCGATACCCATGGAGGGGGATCCGTGATTTCCGCATTAACAAGCATTTCGAGCAATCCTTCGGGTTTATTTTTTTCCATTTCGTCGTGTTTCCTAATATTACAGTTATTTTTACGCGATTCAGGTTTTCCGAGATTTGCGGGCATCGCCGTTTTCATTATTTTGTTTCTCACGCCTTTATGGATAAATATCACCCTTGTCACGTTATATTTTCAAAAATAATTATCGCGATAATAAATATATTTCTTTTTTCCAAAAAAAAAAAATTTTAAATTAACCTTATCTTCAATTTTTTGCTTCATAAAACTTCAAAAATGAATATCGAAAATTCATCTTCAGAAGAAATATTTAAAGATGTGTTTGGAGGGGAAAACCTTTATCAAATGATGAAACATAAAAATGATCAGTCTAGTTTTTCTAACGCGGCTAGTAACGATGAAAAATTAATAGTACACCAAACACCGAAAAAGCTCGTTTTCAAAAATAACTCCGCGCCATCAATAGACGAACATCGATCTGATTTTTTAATAGCGGACGACGTTAATTCCCCAATTGATGGAAAGAAAGACAAACATATAATTGGAAATAGATGTGCTGACATCGCTTCCGAATCGTACAAAAATATAAATAGTCCTTATCAAGAGCTATATTCTCCAGACTGCAAATTCGACGAAAAAAGTGACACCTCTAATGAAAATAATCTTTTGTTGAGCAATAAAATTCAATCAGCACACGGATCAGAAAACTCGGAAGAAGATGAGGAAGAATATAATGAGCAGGACGGGACGGAGGAAAGGGAAGATGAAACAAATGATACCGAGGAATTGGGAATTTCCAGAACGTTACTTTCTGCACTTAAAAAAGCTAAAAATTTAAACTCTAATGATATCGAAATTATTAAACGCGAATACAAATACGATTTCGGAAACAACAATGACGAAACTGATGTCGTTGCTAAAAATACGAATAACGACCAACATTATGAGGAGGTTTGTTACGAGAGCGAAAATTATGATGAGACGCATCAAAAAGAGGAGAAATCAGAAACCCGTCGTAGTTCAAAAAAAAAATTAGACAAATATTATGAAAATACTGATCATAATGAGCCAGAGTTCTCGTTCTTAATGCCGAATGATAAAAGAGTTCAGGAATATCTCCTCGAGGCTGAAGAAGATTCCAAAAGATTTAATTTAGAACTGAAGAAGTACATGAGAGGAAGATTTAAGACTTTATACGAACATAAAAATTATTTGCTAGAAGATGTTAGCGACGCAATAGAAACGCCTGAAAGTTTTAAAATTGAAGAAACGAAAATATCGAACCAAGAAAACCTCAATAATGGTTCTAAGGCACTCGACAGATATTCACCGATCAGTTCCAGTCAAAATGTCGATGAATTCGAATACGACGGTGACGATGAAAGTTGCGGTAACGACGGCGATCACGGCAAGGATAGCGACGACGTGGATAGCATCGGGCTCAGCAACGACAATGAGGATAGCGTCGGCCACAGTGGCGACGATGAGGGTAGCGTCGGCCACAACAGCGACGATAAAAACGACGACGACAGGTACAGCAACGAACCAACACCTCATTTCATCTACCCTGAAATTGATATCGAACGTATTGAAGATGCGAGCAAATTAAAAAATCAATCAGATAAAAAGTCTATTAATAATAATAATAATAACGACGAAGAGAATCGTATCTTAGTGATGAACGATAGTATTCATGGGCTTAAAAATAGAGAATATGCCGATGATAGTAACGATATCGACTTGTCAACGTTTTTAGTTTCCAACCCCACCGCGCAAAGTGAAAGTTTTAACGTTGGCGCCGATGATATCGTTTCTTTTCCCGTTACTCTCCAATCCAATAATAAGGGTGAGCGAATAGAAGGTCAAGTAGAACGACCAGAAAAAGAGAGGGAAAAGGAAAAGTCAGGATTGAAATGGAACCGAAAAAATGGGGAAGTGAACGAAAGTTCATTGAAACCAATTTCCCCCTCAGAAGTAAATATTTCAAATATTTCTCCGCCAACTTTGCAAAGTATCGCAACAACCGAAGAAAATGAAAAACGTGTTTCAACTATAAATAAAATGCCTAATAACCCTATATTTGAATATGTAACCGAGGGAGATATTGGCCAGAAAACAGACACTAAAAGCGATTCCGATACCTCATCCCTTCGTTACAATAATTTTCCTAGATCAAAAAATCATATTCAAAAATCCACACGCCTTTCTCCGATATTAAATGTTACCCGTTTTCCTGATCCTCCCTTAGAGGCTGATGAAAGACACCTCGCCGAATATGTTAATAATTACGAAGGTTATGAGAATGTCGCTTTTCAATCTAATAAAGAAAACGATCACGCTGCCCATGAAATTGCTGATAAAGACGCTATTGGCTCTTTTAAAAAGGGAGAACCTGGCAACGTTTTTATGTCGTTTTTTGCATCAGAACCGGCCGTCTTCGACGATAAATGCGATAATAAGTGTTTCTCGGGGTCGAATATTAAGTCTAGCTGCACCAGTGAAATCGAAAATAACAAAATTCTATTAAAAAATAATAAAAAAATCCAAGATTCAACATCCAGAGGTAAACTTCAAGAAGACGCGCTTGAAACTAATTATAATGATTTCAAATCTACCTTTTCAATGGGTTCTTATTTAAAAAACTTTTTCGCTAAAAAATTTGAAGAAAAGGTGAGCGAAATTTATGAGTTTGGTCCGACAATAGTCAATTTGCTTAAACACGGTACGGATGAATCGTACGAATGCGTTTCAATGCTCCTGAAAGAAGAAAATGATTTTAAAAGTCTCGAAAAGGGAATCAATAAGGAATGGTTTGATGCTCACGGGGAATGTATGTTATTTGTAAAACCATTTACTGGGTTTGATAACGAGGAAGGAAATGGATTTCCAGAAGATGCTCTCGATAAGGCTAAAATTTTAAAAAAGGCATTTTCAAAAAAACAAAATCTTTTGTTAATGTCAATTGGGTGTTTCAGGATCGCGCGAATCGTTTCCGAAAAATTCTGGGATGAATGTCAAAGAAAGAAAAAAACTATCGCATTGAAAACTAGTGGCGATAGCTCGAACAGGGAGAGGAGATCGTTGAGAGCCAAAAAACGCGTTTGGAATAGCTTTTATTCTTCTCATTCCGAATATATTAGTCAAAGTGAATCAAATAAGGAAGCGGAGTTCGAAAGAATGAGTCCCGATGCTCGAGGCGATAATATTGTTAATAATAACGATGGTGATGAAAGGGGAAGCGAAATGGAATTCTTTCTGTCTTTCATTGATTTTGTAGTAGAAACCATGCAAAATATTCTAATCGACACTTCAATGGAGGTGTGTAAACTGGCGAATTCGATTGGAATAGGTTTAGATTTTTTCGAATTCGATAAAGTTTTTATAAATAGTTCGGAATATGAAAGTGTCAAAAAAGTAAATGAAACAATGAATTGCTCTAGTTCATTTTATGTTGATCATATGTCCAAAAAAATAAAGTTCTACTCTCAATTAGATCGATTAGTCGCCGAGGATGAAAATAGTTTTCAAGAAAGATTGGTTGAATTTTTAAACCGCAGAAAAAAATTTAAGCGCGAAAATACCTCGCCCTTGTTAATTAGGGAAAAAATAGATCGTTTCATTAAATCTAAAACGATCGATTTAGTTGATATTATTCCAAGAACCAGTTTGCAATTTTTTACCTCTAAACCGGATTGCGTAGCGAACCTTTTAAAATATGTTCTTGATAGAATCTGCAACTGCATTAAACAAGTTTTCCCTGGTAATGATCGAAGTGAAAATTCCGTTAAAACAATAGATGATTTGTCCGATATCGATGTTTGATAAAAATAAAAGTTTATTTGTTTTTTATTTTTTATTAAATGATATGATAAAATAAAGGTATAAAAATATATACAATTGTTTCAATTTCCTAATAATACATAATACATATGTTACTCTAAAATTTAAATTTATGGTTAGATTAAAACTAAAAATAATTTTAGATATAGATAAATATTACAATAGATAATAATAAAATAGAAGAAAAATAATAGATTATATATTCCTAATCGATGCTCGAAGTAAAAAAACGAGTTCTCTCGACGACATCGTTGGGATTCATCTCCTGGCGGTTGAAATTAAAGTGGATTGCCCTTCCCATGAAAAAATTTTCAAAGCACTCGCGATCTGCGCATTTGTATAAGGGAAGTTCTTTTTCGAATATTACTTTCGTCGAATACTTTTTCAAAACAAACATTTGAGGAAAATCTTCATAATTTTCGGCAACCCCGTGAATAATTTCTTGGAATTCTTTTTTTTTCTTATTTTTATCTTCCTCATCAACGAAGGGGGATGAAAATAGCGTTTCGCTACATGATCGTAATACAAAATTTAATGACGTAATTCTAAGAGAATCCACCGCGTATCTCATGGTCATCAAATTTGATAAACTATTTTCAAGAATTTTATTATGATCGCTGTTGTTGTTCAAATTTACTTCCGGTTTCACATTCTTGTAGTCGTATATTATCGGATGTGAAACCGGGAACTTTAATTTTGGTTGTTCTTTCTCCTTTTTAATGCCTGTTTGATGAACATCGCTTTTAAATTTCTTAGCATTATTTTCCTCCAGAGGTAACTCGAATCCTCCGCAAGTGACGTAATCACGTATAATCAGATCATTAACAATTGTCTGAAAATGGGAAAATGAGACCCGATTGCAGCAAATATCGTCCAGCTCGAAACCGATATACTTTTTACAAAGAATAATAGCTGATAAAGCAATATCCCCAATGTTGTCGACCCGATATTGATTTATGCTTACTTTTTTTATAGTAATCAGGCTATTAAGAGGTGAATTCGCAAATGTATCTAACAGTTTTCGCTGATACTGCCACTGCGGTTGTTTATTTTCATGCCCTTTCTTTTTCTCTTTTATATTTATTTCCGGATAATAGGTATCGAAAAGTCGTTGACAAACTGCGTGCATCTCATCAATTGAAAGTTCAGAACTTGCTTCAAAATAATTATTTATAATAAAAGACAAGAGGTTTGAAAATTTTCGATCAGATTTATAACGTTCATCGATGGCCCGATCTATTTTTGTCGTGTGTACTCTCTCGTTTATTAAAATATTTTCGAACGGCGGTGGGGTTATATCCGGCAAAGGGCCAAATTTAAATTCGAGAGCTTCGTTTTGTGGGCACATATTTTTGATGAATGGATTTACTTTTGACTGCCGAATTCCATGTAAAAGAAGTATTATCGATGGCAATCCCATGACATGCGGAAGACTAATCTTCTTAGTTTTATCAGGTAAAATACCCAAAACTAAATTCACGACGTCGCGATATTTTAGCTGCTTAATTTTTGTCCAGGAAATTCCGTACACTAACCCTAAATAAAGAAGTAAAATACTTAAAAAATCCATTTTCAGAGAATTCTTGAGTGAATTAATCTTATTCATCGACACACTTCCATCGTCAGAAATCAGTTTTAGTTCCATTTCGCTGTTTTCCATCGATCTCGATAATTTTTTTAAGACTTCGAGAAGCGAATAACAGGAAATTAGGTGAGTTGATCTAGAATAATCATTAAAATACATATTCATTTCGGTGTTTAAACTGTAAGTTCTCTTTTTTCTACGATTAAAAAGATTCATTTCTCTTAAAAGCCACGAGTCATACAAGAAGCGGTGAATGTTTGCCATGCTCAAATTATTTATTATCAATCTTTTAAACAGTTGTAATTCCTTTAGGTAGGTGACCGGTGTAACGTAATACGAGCGCAAAAAAAAATACAATTTTAGAGTTAAGTAATTCGTTGGTGTTGCTGAAAATAATTTAATATCACCAACACCGACATCATTACATATATATAATACTGATGCAGCCACAAATGCGGATACTGAACTAATTATTAAATTTATACAACTTTGGATCAAAAATTGTGAAGATAGCATGGACCAAAAAAGCGCGATGAAATATCGTTCCTGTATGTTTTCCCTATTTTATTTCAACGCAGTATTATATATATGTAATGATGTCGGTGTTGGTGATATTAAATTATTTTCAGCAACACCAACGAATTACTTAACTCTAAAATTGTATTTTTTTTTGCGCTCGTATTACGTTACACCGGTCACCTACCTAAAGGAATTACAACTGTTTAAAAGATTGATAATAAATAATTTGAGCATGGCAAACATTCACCGCTTCTTGTATGACTCGTGGCTTTTAAGAGAAATGAATCTTTTTAATCGTAGAAAAAAGAGAACTTACAGTTTAAACACCGAAATGAATATGTATTTTAATGATTATTCTAGATCAACTCACCTAATTTCCTGTTATTCGCTTCTCGAAGTCTTAAAAAAATTATCGAGATCGATGGAAAACAGCGAAATGGAACTAAAACTGATTTCTGACGATGGAAGTGTGTCGATGAATAAGATTAATTCACTCAAGAATTCTCTGAAAATGGATTTTTTAAGTATTTTACTTCTTTATTTAGGGTTAGTGTACGGAATTTCCTGGACAAAAATTAAGCAGCTAAAATATCGCGACGTCGTGAATTTAGTTTTGGGTATTTTACCTGATAAAACTAAGAAGATTAGTCTTCCGCATGTCATGGGATTGCCATCGATAATACTTCTTTTACATGGAATTCGGCAGTCAAAAGTAAATCCATTCATCAAAAATATGTGCCCACAAAACGAAGCTCTCGAATTTAAATTTGGCCCTTTGCCGGATATAACCCCACCGCCGTTCGAAAATATTTTAATAAACGAGAGAGTACACACGACAAAAATAGATCGGGCCATCGATGAACGTTATAAATCTGATCGAAAATTTTCAAACCTCTTGTCTTTTATTATAAATAATTATTTTGAAGCAAGTTCTGAACTTTCAATTGATGAGATGCACGCAGTTTGTCAACGACTTTTCGATACCTATTATCCGGAAATAAATATAAAAGAGAAAAAGAAAGGGCATGAAAATAAACAACCGCAGTGGCAGTATCAGCGAAAACTGTTAGATACATTTGCGAATTCACCTCTTAATAGCCTGATTACTATAAAAAAAGTAAGCATAAATCAATATCGGGTCGACAACATTGGGGATATTGCTTTATCAGCTATTATTCTTTGTAAAAAGTATATCGGTTTCGAGCTGGACGATATTTGCTGCAATCGGGTCTCATTTTCCCATTTTCAGACAATTGTTAATGATCTGATTATACGTGATTACGTCACTTGCGGAGGATTCGAGTTACCTCTGGAGGAAAATAATGCTAAGAAATTTAAAAGCGATGTTCATCAAACAGGCATTAAAAAGGAGAAAGAACAACCAAAATTAAAGTTCCCGGTTTCACATCCGATAATATACGACTACAAGAATGTGAAACCGGAAGTAAATTTGAACAACAACAGCGATCATAATAAAATTCTTGAAAATAGTTTATCAAATTTGATGACCATGAGATACGCGGTGGATTCTCTTAGAATTACGTCATTAAATTTTGTATTACGATCATGTAGCGAAACGCTATTTTCATCCCCCTTCGTTGATGAGGAAGATAAAAATAAGAAAAAAAAAGAATTCCAAGAAATTATTCACGGGGTTGCCGAAAATTATGAAGATTTTCCTCAAATGTTTGTTTTGAAAAAGTATTCGACGAAAGTAATATTCGAAAAAGAACTTCCCTTATACAAATGCGCAGATCGCGAGTGCTTTGAAAATTTTTTCATGGGAAGGGCAATCCACTTTAATTTCAACTGCCAGGAGATGGATCCCAACGATGTCGTCGAGAGAACTCGTTTTTTTACTTCGAGCATCGATTAGGAATATATAATCTATTATTTTTCTTCTATTTTATTATTATCTATTGTAATATTTATCTATATCTATAATTATTTTTAGTTTTAATCTAACCATAAATTTAAATTTTAGAGTAACATATGTATTATGTATTATTAGGAAATTGAAACAATTGTATATATTTTTATACCTTTATTTTATCATATCATTTAATAAAAAATAAAAAACAAATAAACTTTTATTTTTATCAAACATCGATATCGGACAAATCATCTATTGTTTTAACGGAATTTTCACTTCGATCATTACCAGGGAAAACTTGTTTAATGCAGTTGCAGATTCTGTCAAGAACATATTTTAAAAGGTTCGCTACGCAATCCTGTTTAGAGGTAAAAAATTGCAAACTGGCCCTTGGAATAATATCAACTAAATCGATCGTTTTAGATTTAACGAAACGATCTATTTTTTCCCTAATTAACAAGGGCGAGGTATTTGCGTGCTTAAATTTTTTTCTGCGGTTTAAAAATTCAACCAATCTTTCTTGAAAACTATTTTCATCCTCGGCGACGCGACTAATCGATCTAATTGAGAGTAGAACTTTATTTTTTTGGACATATGATCAACATAAAATGAACTAGAGCAATTCATTGTTTCATTTACTTTTTTGACACTTTCATATTCCGAACTATTTATAAAAACTTTATCGAATTCGAAAAAATCTAAACCTATTCCAATCGAATTCGCCAGTTTACACACCTCCATTGAAGTGTCGATTAGAATATTTTGCATGGTTTCTACTACAAAATCAATGAAAGACAGAAAGAATTCCATTTCGCTTCCTCTTTCATCACCATCGTTATTATTAACAATATTATCGCCTCGAGTATCGGGACTCATTCTTTCGAACTCCGCTTCCTTATTTGATTCACTTTGACTAATATATTCGGAATGAGAAGAATAAAAGCTATTCCAAACGCGTTTTTTGGCTCTCAACGATCTCCTCTCCCTGTTCGAGCTATCGCCACTAGTTTTCAATGCGATAGTTTTTTTCTTTCTTTGACATTCATCCCAGAATTTTTCGGAAACGATTCGCGCGATCCTGAAACACCCAATTGACATTAACAAAAGATTTTGTTTTTTTGAAAATGCCTTTTTTAAAATTTTAGCCTTATCGAGAGCATCTTCTGGAAATCCATTTCCTTCCTCGTTATCAAACCAAGTAAATGGTTTTACAAATAACACACATTCTCCGTGAGCATCAAACCATTCCTTATTGATTCCCTTTTCGAGACTTTTAAAGTCATTTTCTTCTTTCAGGAGCATTGAAACGCATTCGTACGATTCATCCGTACCGTGTTTAAGCAAATTGACTATTGTCGGACCAAACTCATAAATTTCGCTAGCCTTTTCTTCAAATTTTTTAGCGAAAAAGTTTTTTAAATAAGAACCCATTGAAAAGGTAGATTTGAAATCATTATAATTAGTTTCAAGCGCGTCTTCTTGAAGTTTACCTCTGGATGTTGAATCTTGGATTTTTTTATTATTTTTTAATAGAATTTCGTTATTTTCGATTTCACTGGTGCAGCTAGACTTAATATTCGACCCCGAGAAACATTTATTATCGCATTTATCGTCGAAGACGGCCGGTTCTGATGCAAAAAACGACATAAAAACGTTGCCAGGTTCTCCCTTTTTAAAAGAGCCAATAGCGTCTTTATCAGCAATTTCATGGGCAGCGTGATCGTTTTCTTTATTAGATTGAAAAGCGACATTCTCATAACCTTCGTAATTATTAACATATTCGGCGAGGTGTCTTTCATCAGCCTCTAAGGGAGGATCAGGAAAACGGGTAACATTTAATATCGGAGAAAGGCGTGTGGATTTTTGAATATGATTTTTTGATCTAGGAAAATTATTGTAACGAAGGGATGAGGTATCGGAATCGCTTTTAGTGTCTGTTTTCTGGCCAATATCTCCCTCGGTTACATATTCAAATATATGGTTATTAGGCATTTTATTTATAGGTGAAACACGTTCTTCATTTTCTTCGGTTGTTGCGATACTTTGCAAAGTTGGCGGAGAAATATTTGAAATATTTACTTCTGAGGGGGAAAGTGGTTTCAATGAACTTTCGTTCACTTCCCCATTTTTTCGGTTCCATTTCAATCCTGACTTTTCCTTTTCGCTCTCTTTTTCTGGTCGTTCTACTTGACCTTCTATTCGCTCACCCTTATTATTGGATTGGAGAGTAACGGGAAAAGAAACGATATCATCGGCGCCAACGTTAAAACTTTCACTTTGCGCGGTGGGGTTGGAAACTAAAAACGTTGACAAGTCGATATCGTTACTATCATCGGCATATTCTCTATTTTTAAGCCCATGAATAATACTTATTCGCTAAGATGAGATTATCATTTTCGCTTAAGGGATAACGTATTTCCTCTTTCGTCGTTATTATTATTATTAATTATAGATTCTTTTTTTTTATCTTTTGATTTTTTATCTCTTCGCATCTTCAATACGTTCGGATTATACAGATGTGCAGGATATGGAATATGACATTAATAGATGTGTTCATTTGGGTGCTAGGGAATTTTCGGCAGATAGTGTTATTTGTCGGTCAGCATACGTCTCTCTTATCGTCGCTGTTGAGTGGCTTGACGTTCTACAAACTCGATGGAGTATGCTACTTAAGACGAAACGATTCATGTGGCCCCCACGATCTGTTTAGATAAAGTTCATTGTCGTTGCTTTTGGAAATTATCACGGAGCCCGATGCTATCTCCCCGTTACCCATGTCGTAGCCAGGTGGATTCACGGGCTGGTTGACTCGCCGATCCGTTGAGGACCCATTAACAGCGATTTCGGCAAGCCATTTTTCATCCGTTCCGACGGTCTGTTAATATATTACCCATTATTTCGGATCGAGATTTTTCTCGACTCATTATTATTGAATCGTGTATTTGTTTGTGACTCGAAGTATGTCTGTGAGTGCCTTAGAATCATTATTGAGGGTGTTTTCTATGGTTTCGTTATTTTTCTCTTCGCTCTGTGCTTTCAAATATTAAAATTTACTTCTCAGAGGTTGTTGGGTGATTTGTTGTTCTCGGGTTACATTCTTTCTTTACTGTCATCATCACTAATTTTCTTATGTTCGTATATACAGTCATACATCACTCCATGTTACTGCTTGACGTTTTTCTTAGATGATCTATGCATAAATATTTAGAATATTTCTCAGCGACTCCAGGATGAGAATTATTCCTGACTCTTTTATCATTACGGCATTAAAGAACGATGTAAAAACTCATGGCTCGATTATGCATTCAGTATTTTGCATAATATAGATTCATGTTAATTTTTTTTTATGAACTACGTATTCGAGTTTCTGATTTCTCACTCTATTTTAATGAATTGCAATCTACATCATTTATACTTTTTTTCTCGCTTTTTTCTTTTCAATATTCTTCAAAAAATAAAACTGCAAGTATCAGTAAATCGTTGAATGACAGTAAAGTAGGAATTCTTTTGTTCAGTTGCAGTATAGCACTTCAAAAAAACGGAAATAACTATTAGTGTTACAAGTTCGATCTGGTTCTGTTTCCGACTTAGACTCCAACAAGAGATTTTGTTAAATATGTGGATCGTTTAATAGATTTCCGATTCAATTAGAGTATTAAAGAATAATTGTTGATTACTGGCTCTATAATTTTTCAGTCGAGACAGAGAGTAACGTTCTGGGAAATTCCCAAAATCTCCTCGGATAATCCATTTGTTTTCTTTATTTTCCCCTTTCACACTCTCGTAGATCGTCCTGCTCATTAAATATTATTCCTCATAGCTGCTTATAACCAGAGTTTTTTGATTAACCAATGATAGAACTTAGATTGGTAATTTTGAGTTGACTCTCAACACAAAAAGATTTTATTTTCATTAGAGGTCTAGTACTTTTTTTTTTTCGTTTTCCGAATTTGAATTCGATTTTGAAGCTCTTGATTAAGGACTAATTTATATTATTTTTTAACCCGGTGATGCAGGGGGCTTCGAGGATAATCGAGAAGCGATGGATCAAGATTCAAATAAAGTTCAAACACAAATCTATTTCCCAAATACAACACCTAATAAAAGCTCTGGATTCTTCAAAATAACTTCCGCCGATTCAAAAATAGAACGTTAACATCGATTTGATTTTTTAAAATTAGCGGGCACGTTAATTCCCAATTGATTGGAGAAAGACAAACTATATTGGAAATTAGATGTGCTGACTGCTTTCCGATCGTACAAATATAAATTGTCCTTATAAGCATTTCTCCAGACTGCAAAATTCGAGCGAAAAAATGACACCTCTATGAAAAATCTTTTGTTGAGCAATAAAATTCAATCAGCACATGGATCAGAAAACTCGGAAGAAGATGAGGAAGAATATAATGAGCAGGACGGGACGGAGGAAAGGGAAGATGAAACAAATGATACCGAGGAATTGGGAATTTCCAGAACGTTACTTTCTGCGCTTAAAAAAGCTAAATATTTAAACTCTAATGATATCGAAATTATTAAACGCCAATACAAATGCGATTTCGGAAACAACAGCGACGAAACTGATGTCGTTGCTAAAAATACGAATAACGACCAACATTATGAGGAGGTTTGTTACGAGAGCGAAAATTATGATGAGATGCATCAAAAAGAGGAGAAATCAGAAACCCGTCGTAGTTCAAAAAAAAAATTAGACAAATATTATGAAAATACTGATCATAATGAGCCAGAGTTCTCGTTCTTAATGCCGAATGATAAAAGAGTTCAGGAATATCTCCTCGAGGCTGAAGAAGATTCTAAAAGATTTAATTTAGAACTGAAGAAGTACATGAGAGGAAGATTTAAGACTTTATACGAACATAAAAATTATTTGCTAGAAGATGTTAGCGACACAATAGAAACACCTGAAAGTTTTAAAATTGAAGAAACGAAAATATCGAACCAAGAAAACCTCAATAATGGTTCTAAGGCACTCGACAGATATTCACCGATCAATTCCAGTCAAAATGTCGATGAATTCGAATACGACGGTGACGATGAAAGTTGCGGTAACGACGGCGATCACGGCAAGGATGGCGACGACGAGGATAGCATCGGGCTCAGCAACGACAATGAGGATAGCGTCGGCCACAGTGGCAACGATGAGGGTAGCGTCGGCCACAACAGCGACGATAAAAACGACGACGACAGGTACAGCAACGAACCGACACCTCATTTCATCTACCCTGAAATTGAAATCGAACGTATTGAAGATGCGAGCAAATTAAAAAATCAATCAGATAAAAAGTCTATTAATAATAATAATAATAACGACGAAGAGAATCGTATCTTAGCGATGAACGATAGTATTCATGGGCTTAAAAATAGAGAATATGCCGATGATAGTAACGATATCGACTTGTCAACGTTTTTAGTTTCCAACCCCACCGCGCAAAGTGAAAGTTTTAACGTTGGCGCCGATGATATCGTTTCTTTTCCCGTTACTCTCCAATCCAATAATAAGGGTGAGCGAATAGAAGGTCAAGTAGAACGACCAGAAAAAGAGAGCGAAAAGGAAAAGTCAGGATTGAAATGGAACCGAAAAAATGGGGAAGTGAACGAAAGTTCATTGAAACCACTTTCCCCCTCAGAAGTAAATATTTCAAATATTTCTCCGCCAACTTTGCAAAGTATCGCAACAACCGAAGAAAATGAAGAACGTGTTTCACCTATAAATAAAATGCCTAATAACCATATATTTGAATATGTAACCGAGGGAGATATTGGCCAGAAAACAGACACTAAAAGCGATTCCGATACCTCATCCCTTCGTTACAATAATTTTCCTAGATCAAAAAATCATATTCAAAAATCCACACGCCTTTCTCCGATATTAAATGTTACCCGTTTTCCTGATCCTCCCTTAGAGGCTGATGAAAGACACCTCGCCGAATATGTTAATAATTACGAAGGTTATGAGAATGTCGCTTTTCAATCTAATAAAGAAAACGATCACGCTGCCCATGAAATTGCTGATAAAGACGCTATTGGCTCTTTTAAAAAGGGAGAACCTGGCAACGTTTTTATGTCGTTTTTTGAATCAGAACCGGCCGTCTTCGACGATAAATGCGATAATAAATGTTTCTCGGGGTCGAATATTAAGTCTAGCTGCACCAGTGAAATCGAAAATAACGAAATTCTATTAAAAAATAATAAAAAAATCCAAGATTCAACATCCAGAGGTAAACTTCAAGAAGACGCGCTTGAAACTAATTATAATGATTTCAAATCTACCTTTTCAATGGGTTCTTATTTAAAAAACTTTTTCGCTAAAAAATTTGAAGAAAAGGCTAGCGAAATTTATGAGTTTGGTCCGACAATAGTCAATTTGCTTAAACACGGTACGGATGAATCGTACGAATGCGTTTCAATGCTCCTGAAAGAAGAAAATGACTTTAAAAGTCTCGAAAAGGGAATCAATAAGGAATGGTTTGATGCTCACGGAGAATGTGTGTTATTTGTAAAACCATTTACTTGGTTTGATAACGAGGAAGGAAATGGATTTCCAGAAGATGCTCTCGATAAGGCTAAAATTTTAAAAAAGGCATTTTCAAAAAAACAAAATCTTTTGTTAATGTCAATTGGGTGTTTCAGGATCGCGCGAATCGTTTCCGAAAAATTCTGGGATGAATGTCAAAGAAAGAAAAAAACTATCGCATTGAAAACTAGTGGCGATAGCTCGAACAGGGAGAGGAGATCGTTGAGAGCCAAAAAACGCGTTTGGAATAGCTTTTATTCTTCTCATTCCGAATATATTAGTCAAAGTGAATCAAATAAGGAAGCGGAGTTCGAAAGAATGAGTCCCGATACTCGAGGCGATAATATTGTTAATAATAACGATGGTGATGAAAGAGGAAGCGAAATGGAATTCTTTCTGTCTTTCATTGATTTTGTAGTAGAAACCATGCAAAATATTCTAATCGACACTTCAATGGAGGTGTGTAAACTGGCGAATTCGATTGGAATAGGTTTAGATTTTTTCGAATTCGATAAAGTTTTTATAAATAGTTCGGAATATGAAAGTGTCAAAAAAGTAAATGAAACAATGAATTGCTCTAGTTCATTTTATGTTGATCATATGTCCAAAAAAATGAAGTTCTACTCTCAATTAGATCGATTAGCTTATTCGCGTCGGGCAGCGGGAGAAAATAGTTTTCAAGGAAAGATTGTTGAATTTAAAGCAGCAAAATTTAAGGCAAGGAAATACCGAGTTTGTTTCATTTAGGGAAAAATAGATCGTTTCGGTTAAATCTAAAAACGACGATTTAGTTTGAGTATTATGTATTTATCCAAGCCCATTTGCAATTTTTACTCTAACGGAATGCGGTAGCGAACCTTTTAATATGTTACTTAGGAGACTTGAATCAATTAACAGTTTTCCTGTTAAATGATCGAAGCGAAAATTCGTAAAACAATAGATGATTTCTTCCGACATACCTTTCTACTCGATGTTTGATCTGAAAATTATAGGAGTGTTATTTGTTTTTGATGTTTTAATATAGATTATTGAGATAATTAATAAGAATAAAGAATATAATATATACAATTGTTTCAATTTTCCTAAAGATACTAATACATAGTTTACTAAAAATTAAAACATTATTAGAGTAATAGAGAGCTTTAGTATATAACCACTTAACAAATATACTACCATCCAAATGCTAATAATTAGATATAATAATCATTGTATATAATTAGATAAAATAAATAATAGTAGTCTGAGGCACACCAGGTTTAAAGAAAGATCAGTGGCAAACAAGCAAATGCTAAATAGAACAGGAATAGAATTCAGAGAGAAGGTTAAATAAAAAAAACAGAAAAATAGATACAACAGGAAACAATTGTAGTAAAACAAGCTATAAAAGGCAAAGTTTACTCTCAGAAATAAATTAATGGGTATCTTCTGGTGGTTGAAATTAACAGAATTGCCTAAAAAATAAAATTTCTTAAAAATAATAAAACGATCTACGAAATTGTATTATATTTTGAAAGGAAGAAAATCTGAAAAGTCTGCTCCACAATTAAATAACATGATTAAAATTTTGTCGGATAATATCTAACAAACTTTAATTAAGTAAAGCATTCATCATCGAAACAGGACAGATTGTAATTAATAGACAGCAAAGCAAAAAATACTATTAATTTCAAAAAAATGTAAAATTAGTTCATTGTTGGTATCATATAGAAGAAAAATATTTTATATTTATATATATAAAATAATATACACACCACACATCATAATTCCTTCCAGGATAACTTTCACTTTGAAAGTAAAGCAAAGTATTCGCTAAGATCCAAGTGATAAAAATAACAAGAAATGGTGGTTCATGCTCGACGTTCATACAAGTCAAATCCATCCCCACAGCCTCAAAAAATTATTTGAAAAAACATTTATCAACAGTTTCATTAGAATAAAATAAGTAAAAGGCTGTTGATCAAAAAATAAATAACAAGACAGAAACGGATAAATCAAAGTCAACCGATTCATATAAAAAAGATAAGATATATAATTCGGAAAAAATGCGTCTGAAACCAGGGAGAACACTAATAAATTGTTTTTAATCTTACATCTTCCGTTTAAACGCTATATTAAAATGTTTACAAAGCAAATTTAAGAAAACAACGCTTTTAACAATTTTCTTAAGATAAAATATTCACAAACCAGATAACATCGAATCCCTCGCAACTGACGCTAAATCACGTTATATCCAGCTCGAGTTAACATGTCTAAAATGCGGAATAGCCTGCACGATTGCAGCAAATTAGATCTGTCAGGCAACCTCTCACACTCGAAACCGATACATAACGTAATTTAAACAAAAACACGAATGATAGCTCTGAATAAACCATCACATACCCAATGTTGTGACCCGATACATGATTTAAAAATAAACTTAACCTTTTTTAATATTTCAATATTAAATCAAAAAAATATTGTTAGATTATCGTAATTTGACAGTCAAAATAAAACAAGTATTCACTATTGATACTTTTATTTTCATTCGCCCTTAAAAATATACTTATTTTCATATACTATATATACGGATAATAGGTTATTCGAAGCCTTGAAAGATTAATTAGTTACTGAATACCAACCAAAAAGCAATTTCATAATAATTACATACTCCGTTGCTCTCTCTCATCAATTTGAAATTTCAAGAACTTGCTTCAAATAATTATTATAATAAAGACAAGCAGGTTTAAAATTTTCGATCATGATTTATAAACGTTCAATAGGACGATGGCCCGATCGATTTTTGTCGTGTGTCAATCCTAACATGCTTTGTATTGTGTTATCTAAATATTTTCGAACGGCGGTGGGGTTATGTCCGGCAAAGGGCCAAATTTAAATTCGAGAGCTTCGTTTTGTGGGCACATATTTTTGATGAATGGATTTACTTTTGACTGCCGAATTCCATGTAAAAGAAGTATTATCGATGGCAATCCCATGACATGCGGAAGACTAATCTTCTTAGTTTTATCAGGTAAAATACCCAAAACTAAATTAATAACGTCGTAATATTTTAGTTCTCTTATCGTTTGCCAGGAAATGCCATACACTAGCCCTAAATAAAGAAGTAAAATGTTTAAACAATCTCTCTTTAGAGAGGTTTTTAGCAAATCGGTCACTTCTGTCGATAACGCCCCTGTTTTATCGGAAATTAGCTGAAGGTCCATTTCGGTTTTCTCCATCGATCTCGATAATTTTTTTAAGACTTCGAGAAGCGAATAACAGGAAATTAGGTGAGTTGATCTAGAATAATCATTAAAATACATATTCATTTCGGTGTTTAAACTGTAAGTTCTCTTTTTTCTACGATTAAAAAGATTCATTTCTCTTAAAAGCCACGAGTCATACAAGAAGCGGTGAATGTTTGCCATGCTCAAATTATTTATTATCAATCTTTTAAACAGTTGTAATTCCTTTAGGTAGGTGACCGGTGTAACGTAATACGAGCGCAAAAAAAAATACAATTTTAGAGTTAAGTAATTCGTTGGTGTTGCTGAAAATAATTTAATATCACCAACACCGACATCATTACATATATATAATACTGCGTTGAAATAAAATAGGGAAAACATACAGGAACGATATTTCATCGCGCTTTTTTGGTCCATGCTATCTTCACAATTTTTGATCCAAAGTTGTATAAATTTAATAATTAGTTCAGTATCCGCATTTGTGGCTGCATCAGGACACGCGTTATTGTTAATAGTATGAAAATACTGAATTTTATCTAAACACAACCGAATGATTTGACCATACGTGATAGGGATGTCGACTAATAAACGGAAAAAATGCGCATCGTCCATAACCGCCGCATCGTTAGAAGAATAACATTTTTGAAATAAAAATTCTTCTTTATGAGAAGGCATGACTCCTGATCCAAATTTTGGTAAATATATGTGGCGAAAGCCTTGTTCGTAAATATCATCTGAAAATGACATGAAAATTTCGGTATTCCCATATATTTCTTGAGAACGTCGAATACTATTTTCGTTCATGCGTCCTTTTTTATCTTTTTTATATCCTTCGTTTAGATTTTTAAAATGTTTCATTGCTAAATTTAGAAATGTAATTTTTTTGTCTCGAAAAATAACTCTCATCGCCTCTTCATTAAAAAATAAAGGCCCGGTTAAATTCAAGTGATTTACTTCATTTATGCTCGAATTATTTTTTTTCCCCACTAAAGAATGAGAAGAACAAACGAGTGTGTTAAAATTTTCCTTCAAATTATTTTCTGTGGCATTCACTTCATATTGAAATTCCTTCACAGTACTTTGAATCAACCTCAAGGTTTCTTGCATTTTAGGGTCTACGAGAGATGTCTTGTCGGACATATAAAACGAAAAAAGAGAAAAATCTTGAATGATATATTCTAATTAGGGAAAATTATTAAATTATTTTTATTATATGCATGGTTTTCAAAACAAATACAGGATGTGTGAGCGCTACCTAAGCACTACTGAATAATCTGAGTGTAGGTAATCAGGATATTCACAAGATTCGAAAAATGTGTTAAAAAATATTTAGAATAATTGAGATTATGAAAAAATATTTATTAGAAACATAAATTTGTTTATATTTACAAACAGATTCAGGTGTATTTTTAAAAGATTAACAAGCGACGTGCTCGGCTCGCTCCTCTTGTGCCAACAGATTTTGTGTATTTTAAAAAGATTAATAATTCCCTTGTATTTCCGGTCCTTTTTTCGTCGGAATGTTACCTCACGGTTAAAGTATCTATCTACATTTTTTTTCCTTTTCTGTACTATAATTTTTAAAGGTGCCATTTTCCGTGATGGATTATTCGAACCTTTTACATCATCATTTATTTAGGGCCTATTTCCGCCGCAAAGAACACTGGGAACGTAGCGAGCGGTGTGGTGTAATCCAGTTGACCTTAATATCGCCCTTTGGCATCAATACCTGAGGTAGGCTTTTTCGACCAAAAAATCGATAAAATTTTGCAAAAATTTTTTTATAAATGTTTCGATCGACTTACGCGGCATCATTTTCGGTCAACCAGATTAAGAACTCGTAAGGCCCGTCGAGTCAGCGAAACCGACGAAACGTTTCAGTTCTAAATCTAATTGATCGGAGGTAGATTATTCACTAAATAAGTCGATCGCTCGGATTCAGAACTCGTAAGGCCCGTCGAGTCATCGAAACCGGTGAAACGCTTCAGTTTCTAATTTAATTGATCGAAATATCAATCATTCACTAAATATGTCTATCGATCGGATTAGGAACTCGTAAGGCTCGTCGATTCAGCGAGATCTTCGGAACGTTTCAGTTCCTAATTTATTTGATAAATATTAAATTGCTAAATAAGATTTTCAGTTTTTCATAAATATTAAACACGCCGAAACTGGGCCACGCCGAAGCAGGGCCACGCCGAAGCAGGGCCACGCCGAAGCAGGGCCACGCCGAACCAGAAACCGGTGAAACGTTTCAGTTCCTAATTTAATTGATCGAAATATCGGTCATTCACTAAATATGCATATCGATCGGATTAGGAACTCGTAAGGCTCGTCGATTCGGTGAGATCTTCGGAACGTTTCAGTTCCTAAAATATCAACCAATTTAGTTTATTGGCAGCGAGCGAACTAGTTTCAATTTTGTTTATCGGCAGCGAGCGAACTAGTTTCAATTTTGTTTATTGGCAGCGAGCGAACTAGTTTTGATTTCACATCGAAAAAAGTTTATGAATTGCTAATATCAGTCATTCACTAAATATGTCTATCGATCGGATTAAGAACTCGTAAAGCTCGTCGATTCAGCGAGATCTTCGGAACGTTTCAGTTCCTAATTTATTTGATCGGAAATGATCAATTCGACTCGCAATCAATGAACCTTTGCCAAAAATAATTAAAAAAATGCTCCGATCGACCTATGCGGTATCGTATTAGGTTAACCGGATTAAGAACTCCTAAGGCCCGTCGAGTCAGCGAGATCGATGAAGCGTTTCAGTTCCTAATTTAAGGAGGGATGAAGGAGGAGATAGAACTATTAAGAGTAGGAGATCGATTTAAGAAACTCGTAAGCTTCGATCATTCGCAGATCTCGGAAACGTTCAGTTACCTATTATTGATCGGAAAGATCAATTACGACTCGCAATCAATGACCTTTGCCAAAAAAATAATTAAAAAAATGCTCCGATCGACTTATGCGGTATCGTATTAGGTAACCGGATAAGAACTCTAAGGCCCTCAGTCAGCGAGATCGATGAAGCGTTTCAGTTCCTATCACGATTATCGAAATATCAAGTCATTCACAAATAATGTCTAGCCATCGGATTTAAGAACTCGAGGCTCGTACGATCGGCGACATCTTCGAACGTTCAGTTCGCATAATTATTCTGATCGGAAATGATCATTCGACTCGCAATCAATGAAACCCCTTCCCAAAATTAATTAAAAAAATGCTCCGATCGACTTATGCGTATCGTAGTAGGTAACCGGATTTAAACCCTAAGGCCCGTCTATCACGAGACATGAAGCGTTTCGTTCATTAATTAATTATCGAAATATCCATCATTCACTAAATTTGTCTATCGATCGGATTAAGAACTCGTAAGGCTCGTTCGGCGAATCTCGGAACGTTCAGCTTCCTAATTTATTTGATCGGAATGATACATTCGTACTCGTCTAATCGAGACTTTCCAAAAAATAATTAAAAAAATGCTCCCGACTTATGCGGTAGTATTGGTTAACCGTGATTAAAACTCGTAAGCCACGTCGTCCGGGACATGAGCTTCATTCCTAATTAATTGATGAAAATACAGTCATTCACTAAAATATATCTTTTCTCGTCTCTTTCAACTGGTCTCCATATTCTTTGAAGAGTTATATCGTAACGTTCAGAGTCCCTAATTTTATTTTGATCGATATGATCCATCGACTCCGCAATCGATTAACCTTTGCCAAAAATAATTAAAAAACGCTTCAAATAATTGGTGGTATCGTATTAGGTCAACCGGTTAAAAGGATTAAGAACTCGTAAGGCTCGTCGACAGCCTGGGTGAGTGAGTGTTTCTTAATTAATGATCAAATATTGGTCATTCAGCTAAATTATGTCTATCGAGTCGATTAGAACCGTGTTAAGGCTCGCGTTCGCGAGATCCTTCGGAACGTTCAGTTCCTAATTATTTGCATCCGAAATGTGCATTAAGACTGATTCACATGAAACTTTGCCAAAAATAATTAAAAAAATGCGCCGATCGACTTATCGGTATCAGTATGAGTTAACCGGATAAAAGCCTAAGGCCCGTCAGTCAGCAGATCGATGAGCGTTTCATTTCCTCATTAATTATCAAATATCAGTCAATTCACTAAATATGTCTATCGACGGATTAAACTCGTAAGGACTCGTCGATTCGGCGATATCTTCGGAACGTTTCAGTTCTTAATTTATTTGATCGGAAATGCATCCAGTCGACTCCGCACGATAAACTTTTGCCAAAATTAATTTAAAAAAAATGCAAGACCTAGTTATAGGTATCGTAGTGAGTGTTAACCGATTTTAAGAACTCCTTTTAAGGCCCGTCGATCAGCGAATCGAGGGAAGCGGGTGCAGGGCGCGAATGTAAGGGCAAGATGAGCAGGCATTTCACTAAATATACTACGAGTCGAGTAAACGCTAAGGCGTTCGCAGGTCAGCATATCTGCGAACGGCTGCAGTTCGATGGGATTGGTGGAGCGGAAATACCATTCGACGTCGCAAGCGATAACGGTGGCCAAAAAATAATGGAAAAAATGCTCTATCGACGGAGGCGGTACGTAGGGGTAACCGGAGGAAAAACTCGGTAAGCCACGCGAGTGCACGATCGAGGAGCGTTGCAGTTGCCGAAGTGGAATGACGAAAATGTAGCATTCATCAGCTAAAAGAGACATCGGTAGGAAAACGCGGAAGCTCGTTCGAGCAGCAAGCTGCCGAACGTGGTTCAGTTCCAAGGGAGGATCGGAAAATAGCCATTGCGACTTGCGCAAGCAGGAACCGGCAAAAAGAAGAAAAAAAACGCCGTGCCGAGCGACGATGTAGTCGTAGGAGGTCAACCGGGTGAAAAGGAGCTAAGAACTGAAGGCGCGGCGAGGCACGAGAGCGAGGAAGCGGCAGGTGGGGAATTAGAGCGAAATATGGGGTCATGGCACGAAATATGGCGATCGATCGAATGAAAAACTGCGTTAAGCGTCGCAGTCAGCGAGATGCGTCGGAACGGGCATCCGTAAGGAAAGGAGCGAATTGAGCAAGCGACGACAAGCAGAACCTGGCCAAAAGAAGAAAAAAAGCTCGGGCGAGGAGGGAGCGTAGGAGGACAACCGGGGAAACGGGAAAAGAAACTCGAACCCCGTTCGAGCAGCAGGCGCAGAAGCGGGCAGGCGAATGCTGGAGAATCGGAAGGCGACCGGCACTAAATTAATGGAGCGAGCGAGGAAAACGGCGGAGGCCCGGTCGTGGCAACGAAAAGCGGAAAGATTCCAAATCGGCAAAGGAAAGAGTTGAAGGAAAGTAAAAGAATTAACAAATTAGGCCAAAAAATGAAGAGGAGATTAAAAATAAGGAGAGGAAGCAAACACTTGAGGAGTTGGGAAATGAAAAAAGCGGGAGTCAACGGGTTCAAAGTCCTGCGCTGAAATCAAGGGGGCCCCACCCGAGAAAAACGAGAATTGCGTGCTCCGATGGTAGGGGCGACGAAGCTAGCAGCGGCCGAAAACCGCGCGGGGGCATGGGTGCAAAAGAACAGGGATGATATCGTGAAAAGGCTCGGAGCGCAGTTATTAGGCGCAAATACCGTGCGGGCGCCGGAGATCCGCAGTCTGCGAAAAGGGATGACATAAAACAGGCAGCCGACGATCAAGTACAAAGGTAGAGTAGGCGATGCGGAAGTAAGCGACGCAATCAGTCCAAAGTTAAAGGCGGGTAAATGGTGGAAGCAAGTGGGTCCCGGGGAGGAAAACGCGCCAGGAACGCAATGGAAGCGTCAAATAAGCCTGACAAGCGCAAATGGCAGGCAGGCAGGGCGAGAAGCAAAGCGCGGGAAGGCGAAACCAATATATGGGGTAACAAAACAGAGCCGTGAAAGCCAGGCTTCCGAGATGGTGAACGTAGAAAACATCGGCCCGGAGTGGGATGTGAAACAACGAAGAAGGGCGAAGGGGTGCAAAAAGTAGGCGGTGGAGAGACCGTCCAAGCTTCAACAGCTAAAAACAGGGGGGGAATAGCGTCACACATAGGCGAGAGGTTCAGCAAGGAGAGAGCTAAAGGAGGGGAATTGAAAGTCGTTACGTAAACGAAAGAGGCAATAGGGCGCGGCGGGTGCACAAAGGGTCCGAATAGGCGGCGATAAACCCGACACTCACAGAGGCTCCTGGGGGGGAAGCGCTGCGTAAGAGAGGACGCTGTGGGAAAAAACCCAAATGCAGAAGGAAGGCGGCAGTTCGAATGACAAAGAGCGTGCATGTGAAAGGAGGTAGGGCGAGGGGGCGAGTCCACCAACAAGAAGACGAGCGAGGCAACCCAGAGGGCGGCAGCCAATGTGGAGCGAAAGCGGCGGGAAACGCCAAAACCAAAACAATTAACGCATAAGGAATCCGGCAAGACTCGCCAAGGAAAGGGCGGAGACGAGACGCAAAAAAGAAAGAAATGAGCAAGCAGGCGGCGAAGAGAGCTGGACCAGGCATGCGCGCGGCCAGCCGGTGACGAAAACTCCAGTAGCTACAGAGACCAAGCGCGGTGCCAGCGAAGGAGAAACGGTGAAGCTGGCAGAGCGAGAAACAGGAAGAAGGGAGGCGGGTGTCGATAGGCAGAAAACACAAACGCGGAGCAGCGGGAAAAAGGGAAGGGCGCGGGGTGTGTGGCGCGGAGAAGAGAGCATGGCGCGTAAGAGCCAAAAGAGCAAAAAGAAATGTCGGTGGGGGGTCGGGCTGAAACGTGGCAGAAGGACGAGTAAACTGTGACGGCACAATAAAGGGGGGGAAAAAAACATAGAAGTAGGCGAAAAGAAAAGCAGAAGTGGAAGGGGGCAAAGGGGCGGATCGGTCCGAAAAACAATCGGAGAGCCGCCAGTGAACTCGCGGGAAAGAAGACAAAGTGCGAAATGAGTAGAAAGAGTGAAGCGAAAGAACATATGCAGGTTCGGTATACCTCAAACACGGGCAACGGAGCAAATGGCAATATCTGAGGAATAAGGTGGTTACAAAAGTAGCATGAGCATGCGCATCCGCACCGCACCAACAATCGCCACGAGCACCACCTTGTAGAAGTTATGAATCCAAAGCAGTAATGCAGCAACTGGGAAAGGGGAGAGGAAGGTGCGCTGGCAGTGAAACAAGATGGATCGGTATAGCCCCCGCTGCATCCCGTGAGGTGAAGTTAGCAGACGCCAGCAAGGTCGAATAAGAATTGCGTCGGATGAGAAGACGCGAACCCGCCCAAGTCGGGCGAGTGATGGTGGGCAACCCCGGACGAGAGGCCAGCAGAAAACGTAGGAAATGTCGCGAGTTCCATAGAATGCCGGGGAGACAGGCGAGGGCTCGGGCCCGGGCCCCGAGGGCCGGGGACTGAGCACGCAAAGAGGTAAAGCGCAAACGCCGAAAGTAAAATCGCAATGTGTGGAGGGCGGAAAAAAACGCCCGCGCAAGCGCGCGGAAAAAAATAACGAGAGGCTGGGCCAAGGGGGCAGGGATGCTCGAAAGGGGGGCGTGGCTAACGATTGAAGCGGGGCGAGGAGCGGGCTAAAAGTTGCCGGCAAGGTGCGCAGGGAGCACAAGAGGGAAACTGCGGTACTGGACGGGGAAGTAACGCAAGTTGCCATGAGAGTGATGAAAAGGCCGCGGTGAAAGAGAAGCCAGAGAACGGGCAGAATAGGCAGAGACCACAAGAAAAAAAAACGGGAAAGAGGGGGGGCACGAATAAACGAGAAGAAAGAAAAAAATGGATGGTGGGGAAAAAAGAAAGGGGAAATGGGAAAGGCAGTGAGTGGTATAAAAAACGAAGAAGCCGGTGCGGGCGATCAAACAACAATGGTTGGTGGTGATGAAACCGCTGGGTGATGAATGGGGGGAAAAGGAATAAGAAAGTAAAGAAAAAATGAAAAAGGAGAAAGTGAAAGGAAGAAAAGACAGGGCAAAAAACGCCGAGTTAAGACAGACATTACATTACAACTAAAGAAGGAGAGGGAAGTTACGCAGAGGCCGGGCCTACGTGGATGGCCGCAAGGCCGACGCGAGACACGCTGCAAGGCGAAGAAGCGAAAGAAGACAAAGGCGCGGGCGGATAGTGCCTATCCGGAAATTCACGAGATGAGGGGGAAAGAGGGGGCACAGCGGAAGCGGAGACGTGTTGAGCAAAATGAAAGAGCCGGAGCAAGCGTGCCCCGGGTCGGCGAAAGGAGCGATGCGGGACCTCCAAAGGGTAAAGGCATGCCGCGGCAATGGCGAGTAGAGGAACCGCGGGCCGCTGGGTAAAACGAAAAAAATTGCAGCGCGGCAATGCTGAGTAAGATGTGTCGAAGGGGAAAGCCGTGAGCGAGTTATGAAAGGATGGTGAATGGACCTGGGAGCAGCACGACTGTCAAAGCCAGAAAAGGCGCAGCGTACAGTTGACATACGAAGCGATAGCAGGAGATGCAGAAATAGCCCAAAAGCGACGAGAAACAGGCCGCGCAGAAGACGAATGGAAAGAACGCAAAGTGGGGAGAAAGAAACTGGCCCGACGTGGCGTCGAACGCCCGGAAAGTGCCTGAAAACCCCCCGGTGCCGAAAGTAAGGAAACCACCAACAAGAGCGTTAGGCACCAGCACAACGAGATGGGCAGGCAGATAGTGCAATGAGAAAGAAGAGGCGAAACAGAAAAAAACCGGCGCCCACCACGCGCTGCCAATACGAAGCCACGAAGCAAGCGAAGTCAAGAACCAGGTGATACCAGTACCTCGCGGGCGAGGAAATGGAAGAAAAAATAAAGGACGGAGAAAGTAAAGCACCTAGAAAGAGTGAACACAGCAGCAAGACGAAACGCGAAAGAGCAAGAATGAGGCGGCCCGAGGAAAAGAGGGAGAAATCAAAGAAGAAAGCGAAAAAGGCCCAAGGACCAAAGGAGCCACGATAGTAGACACCATTCGACCACCAAGGCGAGGGCCCCACGCCAAGACCCCGTGGGGGAACGAAAGGGTACGAAGAGCAGAGGAAAGGAGAGAGCAGTCCGCAAGAGGCCGCAGCAGAGAAATAACGCAAAAGCAGTTACAAAATGATCTGTGGAAACGAAGGAGAAAGTTGCACGACGAGATGAAAAACGTGACCCGATCAAGCACGAAAGGTCAAAACCCAGCAGCGAAGGGAAACACGCGAGATGATGAGGCCAGCAAGTTAAGAAGTAAAACCAAAGGTCCAATGCCATGCAGCGCAACAAAGAGCAGAAAAATGCAAACGCAAGGAAAAAAGAGCGAAAAGAAGCATGCATCAACATCCAGCACGAAAACCGCGATATTAACGACGAGAAGAATGAAGAAAAGCACCGGGAACGACGTGACAGTGATAACATAGACATGAGCGATCTGTGATAGGGTGCAGGGGGGAGGGAAAAAGTAAGGTTGCGTCGCAAGGTGGGAGGACAGTAAGAGAATGAAAGCGAAAAAATGAAAGAAAGTTCAAGGGACCAAAAAGGAGTTGTGTGGGGGAGCATGCAGGCTCTGACACCTACCACCCGCACCCGCGGACTGAACGGAAAACAGCCAGCTACGAACAGCAGGAGCAACCACAGCCGCGCCAAGAGAAAGGAGAAACCGGGATTAAGGTCGAGAGAAAGGGGGTAAACGGCGGCGCGCGGGCGGGCACAAGACCAGGGGGGCCAAGAGACAAGACGTTCGACTCGGGCGGTTAAAAGCGTGTAGGAAGAGGAGGCACCGGCAGTGGTCTTACGACGACCAAAAGCAACCACCGGCCGCGGCGGGGGAAAGGGCGGCACGAGCAGAGCGCCAAAGGGGCGGCAATGCGGGGAGCTGAGCAGCGCAAAGTGTGCGACGGCAGCAGAAGCGCGGCGATAGGGGTTCAAAACGTGGCGAAGGGACGGGACCCCGGCGAGCGCGAGAGAGACTACACTACAACGGAACAGCAGCAAGGGCAGACGGAACGGAAGAAGAAAGGGAGGGCAAAAATCGGAGAGCGACGCGGGCGGGAAAAGGCAACCCGAAAGGAAGGCAAAGTACTGCGACGGTGCCGCGGAAAAACACCGAGGGAGGTGGTCGGACCAAGACGGCCGAGAAGCCGGCCTGCAGAAAATAGGCACGAGGACGGGAACTGGGGGCCACGTGAACGTGCAGGCGGCGGAAAGGCCCATGCAGGCCCGAACCGGCCGTGCGCCGGTGGGTGCGGGGCGCGACGGGCTGCTGCGCGGGGGTGGAGGCAAGAGACCCAAAGGCAGAAACCCCGAAAAACCGAGGGGCGGAAAAGGTATGCAACAGCCTCAATGGCCAGAAGCGGTGCAACTGCCTGTACGAATGACGACGGACGGGGGCGGTGTGGCGTGCGGGGAACGGCAGCCGAAGTTACATGAACGGGGGCAAAGTCCCGCGGGCGGAGAGGGGTAACACAGAAAACGCCCACGCTGCAAAGTAACCGACACGGAAAAATAGACGCAAATGGTCATGCCGGAAAACCCGGACGCACGAAATACAATGTCCGTGCAGACGGAAGGCGGCGCTGTAAACCCCATGCACGCACGGGCACAGTGGATGTGAGCAATATGACCTGAGGACAACCTGCCAACCACCGGCGCGCGGGGCGATAACATCCGGATGGACCGTGCGACGGGCCTCAAGACAAAAAGGCTGCGACTGCAACGAAAAACCCGATGTACGCCCACTCGTCCAGCGTCGCAAAGAAGGCGACCCCCAAGGAAAAACATCGAGACCCCACCTGCCATGAGCCCGTCGCCACACGAAACCGAAGAACCGCAGATGCAAAAACACAAAACTTACCTGCACCCGAGCCGACGAGCGGCGTGACGCGTTGGCCGACCGAAAAAAAGAGAAACCCTGCGGAAGAGAAAACCCCAGTCCAAACGTGCGATAGAAAGCGGTATCAAACCCAGGAATCGATAAAGAAACTCAGCAAACGGGGCGAACCCAAATAGCACAGCCGACCACGAATGAAAATTCAAGACCGTGATAGATGCCCAAAGGCCACCTGCGCCGACTCAGAGGCCAAACCCACCGCGGCCCGCAGGCAAACACGAAACGGAAAACCAAACTTGGCGGCAGGAACGTGCCGGAAAGCACCGGGGAGGCCACGACGTAGAGGACCCACAACACCCGGCTGTCCTGGCTGAGAATGAACGTACCAAAAACCAATGCACGGTATCAAAGAAGTGCCGCACAGGGAAGCGCGCCGGCCCGACCAGGAAATGACGGAAAACCGGTAGCCTGGGGGTGACCTCAGCGTACTGGCACTCAAGCGCCGGCACAAGAATTAAAATGAACCACAAGCGACGTCGATAAAGATAAAAAGATTAAAAAGATAAAAAAGGAAATTCTAAGAATTAATAGAAAAAAAAAGTAAAGACAAAAATAATTAGGACAGCTGACAACTCCATTAGACACATGGAACCTATTGATGTGTACAAAACCACGGGTGGTAATGTACAGCAGAGTCCTGGCAAAAATAACCAGGCGAAATGCGGTCAACAAAAAATGAACAACAACAATACCACGGTCGCAGTCCTAAAGACTAAAAGTGCGGGGTCGCATCACCAAGAAAGAAAGAATAACGCACGTCGAATGGCAATACAAAGGAAATAGTCCAACAATCGAAAAATGTACACAAGCCACAATCACTCAAGCATTGGAACGTGGCCCAGCATAAACTTAACGGAAAAAGCCCGCAACGATGAGCACACATGGCATGACTGACACAAGGCCCACCGAGCGACCCCTACTAACTAATAATGAACGAACGACAGGGCAAAAAAACACACGGCTAAAACAGAATCGGAGAGTCAAAATTAAAGGTCGGAAAATTAAACCGAAGACCACCCCAAATAAATGGATAAATAACAGTTAAAAAGGAAAAAGAAATTGACATAAAAATAACCACTCCCCCGCCATCTACGAACGCCACTCACAATAACCACGGCAAAAGGCGACAAAAAAATCAAATGCCACACGGCCATGAACTAAACCGTTTGAAAAATAAGAAAATAAAAAAGCAATAACATACATTTGAGCAAACAAATTCAATGGAAGTGAAAAAACGCAAAAAACCAGCACACATGAAATACAAAAAACAATCCCAAGAAGACACTAAGAATAATAATGGCGGAAATGCAAGAAACCCCAAAAAAAACCAAGAGCTCCATGAAAAACCGTTACACAGACGATAAAGAAGAACACGCGGGCAAAGCACAAGACGAGCAGGCGTGGCCGCGACGTCACAGCCATCACACCTGCAAGACAACTGCAAACGCCAAAGAAAACAGGCAAGAAGATGACTCGCAAACTGCGGAAAACACATCCCCAAGACGCGGTGAACACCGTCTCAATGATCTGGTGGATCTTCCCGACGACGAGTAACAGACAGAAAAACCACCGAGCAGATCAGGTTTACTACCCAACATGAGTCTCATGTCAAAAATATAAACTATAGTATTCAAAACGAGACAAAACGTCACACTCCGCCGACAATGTTCATAGATATCCAAGATGACAATAGTCAGCACACTCCGTCCTTCTGCGAGGTAGCATCTGCTCTCGAACGTGGTCACTCCATGCCGCCAGAAAACCGTTTCCTATTATTCACTTCTCTCTCGACCTGTGGAACGCCCGTGGTGGCAGCCGGCTTCACTTGGACAGCAGTGTGGCCCATACCACATTAAGAGTGGGCCAGGAGGCAGAAGATATGTATGTAGTATGTAGAAATATGTATATATTATAATATACTGATATATATAAAGTATTAAACGGCTCAAAAATATAGAGAATTATATCATAACATATATCAAGTATAATATTATATATAGATAGGTATTATAATCTATATATATATTATATATATAGTTGTATACCCCTATTTTTTTATAGTATATATATAATATATATTATATATCTATAGTATACTATATAAAAAATAATATAATATATACTTAATATATATAACTATATATATATATTATATATATATATATATATTATATTATATTATATATATATAGTATATATATATAAATTCCATATATATTATATATAATATATGTATATATATATATATGAGAACTATATATAATATATTCTGTACGTGCTTCCCGAAGATTTAAGTGGCGTGCTGTGTTAATATTGCACACAGGCAATTTCAACTTTATAGAAGAAACACAAATTCGCAAAAGAACTTTTTCTCAAAAATTAAAGAGAAAGCTTTAAGAATTGTGGAATTAGAAAGCGCATTTCCTTTGCTTTTTCAATTACTCTAAATTAGGGCCAAACAAACTTACATATTACACACATGTTTTATATTATTTTTCTTATGCCACAAAGAATAACAAATCCGCACGCTCGGGGGATGAAGTTAATAATATTCTCTAATTGAACTTCTTTTCTCCGATGACCTCGCTTTCTCCAGAAATTTTTAAATCAACTATACCTCAATATACCTATAAATAAGATTACACGATAATAGTAATAATTATATTAATATATACTCTAGATAATATATATATTTAGTTATACCTAGTATAAATAATATCAACTTACTAGCAACTCGGCTATTATATATATAGTATATATAGATAATACTTGGATCCAATACACATAAATAGCTAGTAATCATTATATATCCCCGCTCCCGTAAAAGTATTATGAGTATACTATAAATATATATATATATATTTATATAAGCCCAATCCAGTATAGATAGGACCAAGCCTCTACGAAGAAGCCACATATCCAGTATTCAAAACTAGACGAACACTACTGAGAAAAAAGAATCAGACAAACTGCAATCTAGAATAAAAAGCCACAAACATAATTAACAACCAATAGATAACAAAAAAAAAAAAACCACACAAAAAAAAAAAAAAAACCAAACATTCAAAAATATACATCAAGAAAAAATGACTACCATTAAATAAGCTACAGGAAAATGAAAATACATTTTTGGAATCTTCTTTTAGGAAATTTTGGTTAGGAAAATGTAAAAAAAAATAAAAGATAAAATAAAATTAACATAAAAATTGGCTATTTTTTTTGGTGGAGGGGCTAGGACCCATAGAGACTTATGTAGTAATTTATTGTGTAAGGTATTACACATCAATTTAGGGGCTCGAGCCGACGGGAACACAGGGGGGACGTTTTGCCATAACCACGTGAATAGGCGCCGAGGGGCAGAGAGGAACCCCGGACCACCCAAATATCACCAGAAGACGGGGTGCCGGAGATCCTCCCCGGAGGGGGGAGGAAATTAGTTACCTACACCCCGATAGTCACCGGAAAGAGCCGAATGGAGGACCCTCTGACTCGTCATGACCATCGAGTATCTGCGGGCTCCATATACCCTTGGGGCATTCTGTATTAAATTAATAAAAATAAGCGTAAAGATTTAATAGAAAGTCGTATTTATTTTAGACGAGTACCCATGAAATAAAAAGGTCTCATGCTAAATACGCGCTCCTCCTAACTCAATAGTACTATATTCCTATGTAATCAATGCATTTTTCTCTATTGTTTTTATTATTTTTTTTAACATTTGTTCCGGTATTACCACTACTCTTTTAAGAGTAGATTCCAAAAAATAGTATTCTCTGTTTTCGCTGTATCATATTGTAAGTAATGAGATCCTTACATTTTTAATTTAATTTTTTTTTTATTTTTTTTTTGTTTCTTTCTTTACTTTTCCGCACTAAACATTCTGATGCATACCCAGAATTCCAAGCAATGAATTAATCCTATATTCCCAGGGTAGCTGCTGTAAATATTTTCGAGATATGGATAATGTGGCTGCTCCTTATGAGGCGCTGGACCCATATAATTTATGAGCATAGGTATATATAATAAAACTTAAATAATATACAATATATTATTTAACATTAATATAATACGAACTAGATAGGATAAGGATAAGAAAATATATAAGTCCGTATATATACCTATATTGATATAATAAGTATATAAATATATTATTAAACTAATATATACCTAAACAATATTATACTAAATATAATAAATATAAAATAACCTATATATTATATATGATATATAGTATATCTAATATATTAAATATATATATACTATAGATTATAAATCCAATGTACCTATAGTTCGTTTGAGTTTCGATATTATGTTGGCGTACTATTGATAGGTCGACCACCGATATGGTTCCAATGCTCATTATTCCGGTTGGATATGAGCAACTATAAGCGACGGAGGAAATGATACAAACTGTTATGGTAGGTCCCAAGAAGGAATAGATCAGTCGTTCTAAAACGTCAAGAAAAAACACTCGGACAAAGCGGAATCGCAACTGAGTTCAGGATGAAAAGTCCGGGCTTAAAGGCGATAAGGTGAGTTAGTAGGTTGTACAGTGACCGTAGCCGTAATGCTGATCTGCACCGAGCTTTGTTTGGTTAACAGAGAGGCTGGGTTGCTCTTCTGGCCAACTCTGGACAATTATACTAGGAGAGGATACAAAGAGATATTAAAATAATCATCTGATCGAATTTATACTCGTGTATGACATAAGAATAAAAGGATAAGCCCACATGACAGAACTGAGCTAACACTTTGCTAGCCCATGTGAAAAATATCTCTTAGTAGAAAATATAAACTACATATATTAGGTGGTAGACGAACAATGAGATTGGATGTCTGCGAAAGAGAACCCCAGTTCACCACGCGTAGAAAAGATGAATGACCATCACGGAAGATCCACTTACCTAGTCGACAACCAGAGAAACACTCCTTTGATACGTCATCCGCCAGGCCACAAAGGTCAATTAAAGGTAACAATGAACTGAAGGAGAGTTTACATAAGACCTCGCACTTGTGGCTCCACCACGCAGCGCGAGGTGGAAGGAGCGAGAGAAAAAGTAGGTAGGCCAAAACGTCAGGACGACGTTGTAGACAACGAACTGTATCGGTTAAGTGGAGAGAGGACGAGAGCAAGCCCAACTTCTTTTTATTCGTTTTATATAATTAAACCGATATTATACACAGTAAACATTTCAAAAAAAAATCGATCTCATTCCATAGGTCAAACATTATATATTAATAATCGGAAAAGGCCTAAGCACAAAAAAAACGTCAAAATGCGAAAAGATAACGGATCATTTTAAGAATAAATATTAATAGAAACACGAGAAAAATTGTACGACGAGAACGTCCCGCATAGACGGCAAATTTTGCCTTCACTTATCTTGATACCTACGTATGTGGAACCCACAAGACATATGACCATCATAATTTTAACAGTTTCGCAATCAAGTAGTTATTAAGCAATCTAGTTTTTTAATGTGAAAATATATAGCAAATGTATACGATATATATAATAGTAGGATAATGTAACCTTATATATAATAAATAATATATACGATATACGAAATTTAATAGCTATAATTGATCATCTGACAAAGATATATGTAAATGGACACCGAGGGAAAATAACCTTGAGAACAATAACAATGCCACGGCTTGGTGAGGGGCAGCATTTATAACTTTTTACGGAGGGAGCAAAAGTACGACGAACCTTATGGCTCCTTTGAGAATAATGATACGGAGGAGGTTGAAATATGAATGGTAAGCTGTAGTTGCTTATATAGATTTGGATACGCCCTTTGATTCAGTGCCCAGAGAAAAAGATATCTGGATACCCTAACTAGGTATTTAAAAGCAGATTGCTAATTAAGAACTCTCAAGATACAAAGGAGTTGGAGGTAAAGTTTACATTTATTTATTAATAAAGTTTTGGAAATGAATTTATCCATCAGTGTAATATAATTCTTCAAATAAAAACGTAATATAGCCTATTGGCATATAAAATTCCTAAACAATTTATATTGACTTCGTCACTAACTGTGACGGTCAATTTACTGTTATTAGCTAGCCTCCAAACAGATTCATTTCTCATTCATATGTTGGTTTTCTGTAACTTTTATATTTATTTTAAATAGAATTTTTTTTTATTTCTTTGTTAATAAAAAAGTTCGGTATTAATACTCCTAAGTGCGTTATTTTTGAACTGGTTAATTTGAAACCGTTGTTCAATATTTACCTTCTATATAAAGAAAGCAAAGTCTATTGTGAATATATTTTATTGTATATATTATTGAATTTAAAGAATTTAAATAATTAAATAAAGTTTTTTCCATAGATAAATATAGGTTTAACGGGTGTAAGTTCAAGGAAAAAGAGGGTGAAGGGGAAGAGTGGGAAGTGTTAGGGGTAAATAACAATTTGATAGGGTATTAGGTTTTAACCTTTTATATATTTTTAATATTATCATTTTATTGTGGGTTATTGTGGGTTATTGTGGGTATATTTGGTGAGCGGTTGGTGGCCTTAGGTGTTGGGAAGCTGGCCTAGGGTGGGAGTCCCATAAAGCGGTGCAGCCTGAGTGAAAATAGATATAGAAGAAGGAAAAGATGGGGAGTAGAGAGGTATTAGGGTGGATGTAATGAAACGTGGAGGTAACGAGGAATTTGAAGATGAGGACAGTGTGGGTGTAATGTTGGAAGAAAAAAAGGTTGGATGTGCTAGGGTTAAACTGAAACTAAGCTGAAGGGAAAGAGGAGATGGACTTTGGAAAATTCAAGTATGATATCAGGGGTGAGCGAGAGAGTGAGGGGCAGGGCCCGGGGTGGGAAATTATGAGGAAAGAGTGTGGGATAAGTAAGGTTGTGCACAGGTGAGTTCGAGATAATGGGGTAAAAGTAAATTCGGGGTGGGAAATGTGGTTTTTTTAATGCCGCATATGCACCAGTGAATGGAGGCGAGGGAGGAGGAGAGAGAGATTTTGGAGTGAGTGAATGAATGTTGGGAAGTTTCGGGGTAAATGATAAAATTTGTTCGTATGGAGATTGGAACTGCAGGGAGGGGAAGGAGGGGTGGAAGAAAATAGGACCAAATTTGGGTATGGGGAGAGGAATGTTAATGGAGAAGGTCAGTTTGTTAGAGTTGTGTGTTGAAGGAAGAAGATAGTGGGGAATACTTGTTTCAAAAAAAGTGAAAATCATAAGTATAGCATAATAGTGAGATAACGGGGGGAGGCGATACTGATAATGTGTGTTAAATGGAAGGATAGAGGCAGAGTTACTAGAGTTAAATGTATTTTAGAGGCGTCGGGAGGGGATATCGGATCACTATTTGGGTGTGCTGGGATAGGTGGGTAGAGAGGTGACGGTAGGAAAGGGGAGAAAAGGCGAGATGTAGAAGTGAGTAAAGGTGAAAGATTGAAGGAGACAGTGTGTAAGAGGGAATTTAGGAGAGGTATTGAGGATAGGTGGAGAGACGTGAGAGGGACGGGAATTTGGGAGGTGGAGGGGGGAGTGGAGAAGATTTAAAGAGGCAGTATGTGAAGAGGCTATGGTATGTGGAGTAAAAAGGGTGGGTGCAAGTAGAAGGAAAGGGAGTGAATGGGATGAGGAGGTGAAGGAGGTGGTGAAAAGGAAAAAAGGAGGCTATGTGAAATGGTTGGAAGTAGGAGGAGGAAAAGCTGGAGGAATATTAAGGGTTTAGATGGATGCAAGAGGGCGTGGAGAACGAAAGAGAAGAGCAAAAGTATGAATGGTGTAGAAAAGTACGGAAAATTTTGAATCCGGGAGTAAGATCTATGGAAAGAATAAATAAAAAGAAGAAGAAGGAGGGGTTTGGGGAGAGATTAAGGGAGGAGATGGGAGTGGATAGGGAGGAGAAGAAAGGGTGAGGAAGCGGTGGGAGTATTTTAGTGATTTATTGAATGAGTGGGTGGGGGAGGGGAGAGATTTTCAAGAGTGAGGGATGTGGGAATGAAGGGGAGGAGTGGGGGAGGGAGATGAAATACAAACATGAGGAAAATTATTAGGCTTGAATAAAGGAAAAAAAAGGGAAGTCCGCAGGTCTGAATGGTGTGAGAATGGAAATGTTGCAGAAGGGAGGTTGGGTGGAGGAATGGCTTGTATAGGTTATATAATAATGTTGGAGAGTGTGAGGTACACAGGATTGGAGGATGGTGTTTTGTTCCCCTGTATAAGGGGAAAGGGATAGGATGGGAATGTGGGAATTATCGAGGTATATTGTCTTTTAAGTGTGGTAGGGAAAGTGTATGGAAGAATACTGATTGAGAGGTGAGAGGTTTAACGGAAGAGAGAATGGGGAAGAACAAGGAGGATTTAGGGAGGAAGAGGGTGTGGACCAAGTGTTTACACTTAAGATGCTTGTGGAGAAAAGTATAGAGAGGAAAGTGAAAGTGTATGGGTGTTTTTTGGATTTAGAGAAAGCATATGATAGAGGAAGAGGGGAATTGTGGAGGTGTTGGAGAAATGGAGTGGGGGTACAATTAGGTAAAGTAAAGGGCTTTTTATAGGAATAGTAGAATGTGTGTGAGAGTGTTAGGTAGGGGAGAGTGAGATGTTTGGTGTGAGAGAATTGAGGCAGGGGTGTGTAATGTCGCGGTGGCTATTCAATTTATTTATGGAGAGTGTTGCAGAGGAATTGTGAGGGAGGGGAGGGGTTGAATTGATGAATGGGAATGATAGAAAGGAAGTGAACATGACTGGTTGCGGACGATACTGCCCTAGTGGCGAAAAACGTGGAAGGGCTGTATTTGGTGAGGGAGATTGAGAGAATGTGTGGACAAAGGGGCTTAAAATAAATCCAAGGAAAGAGTAAAGTGTTAGTGTTGAGGAGGAGGAAAGAGAGGAGGGGAGGCGTTAGAGGTTCCAGTAGGGGTGTAAGTATTGGAAGAAGTAAAAAGAATTTTAGATATTTAGGGATGATGGTAAGGGGGGAGGATGAAGGAGGAGATAGAACATAGCGTAGGAGAAGGAATGAGAGCTTGAGTGGTCTTAGAGAATTATGGGAAAGGGGGGGAATTTATCACAGAAAGTAAGATAAGTATTTTTGAAAAAATTTGTGTACCAGCGTTGTTGTTATGGGTGTGAAACGTGGGGTTGAATGCAAGGTCCAGGAAGAAGTTGGAAGTATTTGAGATGAAGGGGTGGAGCGGGTTGTGGGGTTAGTAGAAGGGAGAGAATTAGGAATAGGGTAATAAGAGATGTGATTGAGATGGGTTGGTGGGAAGAGGGAGAAGGGAATGTTAAGATGTATGGCATCTAGTGAGAATGGAGGAAAAGAGAGGTTAGAAGAGTTTTGGAGGCGGAGGGGATAGGAAAAAGAGGAAGGGGGAGACCAAGAAGGAGGTGGATGGATGGAATAAAGGAGATGCTGGAGGAGGGAGGGATGAGGGAGGAAGAGGGTAGGGTGTGGCAAGAGATAGAGTGGGGTGGAGGAGGTGGGTGAGGGCGAGATGAGGGGAGTGTGAATGAGAGAGGCTGTACGTACCACTACCCCGCTCAAGCGGGAAAAAGTGTGGGTAAAATAAAATAAATAAATATATATATATATATATATATATATATATATATATATATAGTATATATCCAAATATATATATATATATATATATATATAATATATATATACTATATATATATGATATATATATATAGAAATATAAAATAAATATATAATATAATAAACTATATATAGATATATATTATATATATTATATATTATATAGAATTAGAATCTAGATATATATTTATTACCCTCTTCATATATAATATATATATATATATATAAATATATATAGATATATATATATATATATATTATATTATAATATATATATATATAACAAGGCCGTAGACAGAGGGGGTTCAGGGGGTTCAAATCACTTTTATCGGAAACACTCCATTAGATTTTTAATAATAATAATAATCATAATAATAGATTAATAATAAATAAATATAATAATAATAATTAATAATAATAAAAATAATAATAATATAAATAAATAATATTTAAATAATATTTAATAATAATAAAACATGGCTTTATTATAATAGTGAAATTATTAAAAAAATATTTATAATAGCCATTCCCACAAATTAATTTCATTACTGTCTGAAGATGCCTCGAGTGCGGACTCGACATATTGGAGGCTTTCGATAGAGTCTTCAACAAAGCTTTTTTTAAGTCCTGAAGAAATGATCTTGACGGGAATTAGATTTCTTCTTAACTTTCAAAGAAAGAGAATCCGAAAGAAGCGACCTGAGATGTAGAAGTCCACCTCTAACTTTGCACTCCAGTGATGCTGTCTAAGCCCTCCACGGCTCCTACTTTAGAGTTGTTCGAACTTAAGGACATTTTCTGAGGAGTGGATATGATTTTCATACTGGCGAAGTTTAGATGAGAGATTTTCTGTTTTTGTCTTTTCAACGAACTTTTAGACGTATTTGTGAAGTCACTTTATATGTTGAATTGAATTTTTTTTTTTGGCTATAACATCCCTTTATTAATGAATATGAATTTTCAACATAATAGATACTAAGATCATGGAATATATCACAAGTGCAGTGAAGAATAATAAAATAGATAAAATAATATATAATATAATAATAAATAATAATAAAATAAAAAATAAATAATAATAAAATAAAAGTAAATAATAAATAATAATCAAAGAAAATTAAGAGTTTTTATGTAATGGAAATGAGGATCCATGTTGTGGTCCGTAACGATTTCTTAGGTCAATTGGCTGTTCCTCATATATGTATAAATGATTTAGACCAGGGACTTAAACGTAAGTTTCCAAGTTTGCAGATGAGTGCAAATTACCTACCTCAGTAAGGAATAATGATGGATGTATAAAGGTTTAAAATGATATTGATAAACTCCTTGGGTGGGCAGATAAGTGGAAATGAATGCAAATGAATTTTAATAGTAAAAAGTGTAAGGTTCTTCACTTAGGTTACTCAGATAGAAGATTTAACTACGATGTGAATGGGGATTGACTTGAGTCTTTAGACCAAGATATAGATTTAGATGTCATTATAAGCAGTAATCTGAAAGTGTAGCTAATCAGTGTATGGAAACAGAAATAAAACTAATATAAGATTCTAGATGTAATATAATCGCATGTCGTTACAGAGTAAGGGAAGTATAAAGTAAGCCGTACGATAGTTATGTTAGGCCAGTATTAGAATATTGTTCACAAGTTTGGGTTCCTTTTTTAAGAAATGACATAGATATGCTGAAGAGAGTACAACGTAGAGCAACAAGGATGATTTCTGGGTTTGAGGGTAAGGGCTATGAGAAGAAGCTAAAGGAGTTGGGATTTTTTTCTGTAGAAAGGCAATTTCTTAGAGATGACGTGATACAAGTCTACAAAATATTTATATATATTTATAATACTGAGATCAATAAATTCTTTATAGTGTAACATGGACGAGAGACCAGGGAACATAATAAGAAAACTATGAAGAAGACATGTAATCTTGATGTAAGAAAACATTTATTCAGTATTAGGGTTAATTTTTGGAATGGTTTGCCGCAGGAGGTTTTTGGGTGTGACTCACTTAGAACATTTAAGAAAGGATTGGGTAGGTATATGGATGGTTTGGGGGTCATATAGTATATTTCGACTAGGCCAAATGGCGGGTGTTTCGTTAGTTATGTAAAACTGCATGTTCTAACCACCGATATGACAATAAACCTATTAAAGCCTATAGTGTGGTTAGCATGTACCTTAGCAATAGCTTTTGCTTTTGGTAGTAGTTGATGAATATGTTATATTGCCCTTCGTTTAGGATATTGACAAGCATTATAGTGCGGCGTAGGTTGTGCGTGTTGCATGAGCATGTGTTTGATAAATATTTAGTTGACTGGGACAGACTCGATAGTCCCATGTGGCTTCTTGTAGTCTCTTTATTTCCAAATCTCTAGCGGAGGGGATATTACGAACGATGAAATAACTATAGGGGCTTGTGGTAGGTTGCTGATTTGGCTTAGTTTGCGGGCGTCTAACGCTCGGTTTTCTTTTTTGCCCTCTGGATAATTAGACTATTTAGCGGTTCTTGCCGCTTAAGTTGGACTGCTAGTTCGATATAGTATTGATACTGTCGTCTGGGTAGTCATGTGAATCAAGTTGAGTCAGATGAATGTTTAGTAGTGTTTAATGCTAATTAGCATAGCTTATACGTTATTTCGCTAGTTGCTATCGTTCACACATATACCGTTCTTGTTTGCCAGTAGCAGTAGACCTTAGAAATGCCTGTTATAGCTAGAATTAGTGAGAAGGCTAGACGTGTCGAGTACTAATTTTAAGATTGCATGCGACAGAGCTACTACTTTTAATTAGAAAAGTAGGAAAGATTTTCCCAAAAACAAAATGGACAAAACTCAAAGTTCCGATGAATTGTTACGATCTAGAGAAATTTTTAAAACATTTCATTAATAAGCTTTAGTGGAGCTTGAATGGATCAAGATGTTAAACCTTTTTCAAAAAATTTAGATCATTTGAAAAGTCTGCAATCAGAAGCAAATTTGTTATCAGCTTTATTTATGATTTCAACTTTATTTACTACACTCTCCATTATCCTCTATTGCAGTCTCCAAATTAGTGACAACACTGCTCTTTAATCATATTGAAAACGTGGTTTGTTTTGAAAGATTTCAAGCAAACATCAATGAAACATTTTTTCAAACATTTTGAGTTGCAACAGAATTTATGCTTTCTGTTATGAAAGGAAATAAAAATGCTGCCTGATGTGAGAATCAATGTAAAATGAAAAATCTAGAGGGTTTGATAAAGTTTATTTCACTATAATGTTATTGAACCTGTTACTTACACATCTTTGTAAAGTCACTCATTCCATCGATATCAATTAAAAAAATTTCAAATTTTGCAAATAAATTTGAACTGTATAGTCAGCATTTGGAATTGTTAAGGATTTAGCATTTTCCTCACCAAAGGGTGCTACTGCAAAAAATATTCCCTACTCTGAACAAGGCTAAAGCCTTACTTTTTATTCTACGGGAGAATGAAAGGCAAGAGAACTAGCTTTAATGGGTGTTCATCATACCTGTACAATATAAATGGAGGAAGTTATTAATCATTTTGTTGTTAAGAGATTAAGTTGAAGAATTTTTTATACAGGGTGAGTCGGGAGGAACGGACCAAACTCCAAGAGCGGATTGTACACAGGATAATAAGTAAAAATCTCATATGTTCTTATCTGATTTTCATTTGTTTCATTTTAATAGCGAATGTTCCAGAAAAAAATTCACTATCTCAATAATGTTTTTGGATCTCTTTTAAATAAAATGTTCGAAAATACAGCCATTGACCTCGGCTTCGTCTACGAAGGGCGGCTGTTGCTCTCCCGATTGTCTCATGTTTTTCTTTAATAACGCCTGCAGCATTTCAATACGTCGAATTAGTGTATCCCGAGTGTCCACTTTTACTCTGTATACGTCAGTTTTGAATCAGCCCCATAAACAATAATCTAGTACTGTGAGGTCGGTAGATCTTGAAGGCCAACTAATTGGACGACCGGCCAATTCCAACGCTCTGGAAAACCATGCCGTCCACCAATGTTGCCTGCCTGTACCGAGCAAATATGCCGGGAGCTCATCATCTGAAAGTACATTTGCATTCTGATGTTTAGAAGAACATCCTCCAAATAGTCTCCTTGTAAGGTCATTTTGTAAAAATTCGAAAAGTGGTCTCCTGTGATGGGATTCTCAAATATTGAAAGGATCAATTAAATAACCATCGGCCATACCACAACCACACGTTTACCGAAAACCTATGTTGGAAATTGCTCTCAACTGTTCCGTGGAGATTTTCGTCTGCTCACGCATGGACTGATTGCGATGTTTAGTAATGTCCGTCGCGGTAAAGTGTGCTTCATCGCGTG
>JABUQX010026901.1:85000-97500 GCA_015478945.1 Trachelipus rathkii
GAGAGAGACAGACAGACAGCAGAGAGACAGAGAGACAGACACAGACAGACAGACAGACAGACAGACAGACAGACAGACAGACAGACAGACAGACAGACAGACAGACAGACAGACAGACAGACAGACAGACAGACAACAGACAGACACAGACAGACAAACAGACTTACGAACGGATTGAGAGATAGACAGACAGACATACAGATACAGACTTACGGACGGACGGAGAGACAGACAGACAGACAGACATGACAGACAGACAGACAACAACGACAGACAGACAGACAGACAGACAGACAGACAGACAGACAGAGCTTTTAATTGTAATATTTTAATCAATCGAAAATCTTTAAAAAATTCGATTTTTCTTCCTTACTAAAGACAATTATATATATATATATATATATATATATATATATATATATATATATATATAATATTAAACTATATATATAATATATAGAGTTATATATATATAATAAAAAATATAGTCTCTCTAAAAAATATGTTTAGCAAATCTATTTAAACCCAAACACCAGGATTTATAGTAAATATATATAAATATATATATATTATATATATATATATTATAAGATAAATACAATATATATATATATATATATAAAGATAATATATATATAATATATATATATATATCCCCGGGTGTTGGTTAATGAAGCGAATATTGGGTGCAATTGGGCGTAATAACCGCACATTTTATTTACAAAATTCATTCTAAAGTTTTAAAAAAAAAATTTTTACTTATTTTTTTTTTTTTAAACTTGTATTTTATTCTTTCCAAAAATCATTTTATAAATGCAGTTCATTTCATTTTTCTTTATTCCTATTTATTTATTTTTTATTTTATTTTTTTATTTTTTCGGTTTATTTATATAAATGCTAATGGAGCTTTAAGCCGTTACTCTTAATTTCAAGAGTTTGCTTCTTATTGTTATGGTTTTGTTTTATTTTATTTATTTATTTACTTATTTATTTATTTTTTTTATTTATTTATTTTATTTATTATTATTTTTTTTTTATTTATTATTATTAATTATTATATTATTATTATTATTATTATTATTATTATTATTATTATTATTATTATTATTATTATTATTATTATTATTATTATTATTATTATTATTATTGAAACATTTTGCAGATTTTAAATGTATTATTATTATTATTATTATTATTATTATATTATTATTATTATTATTATTATTATTATTATTATTATATTGAGACATTTTGCAGATTTTAAATGTATTATTATTATTATTATTATTATTATTATTATTATTGAGACATTTTGCAGATTTTAAATGTATAGTTAAATATAGGACGTCAATTTCAAACTTCCATAGATTTTGTATTTTGTTCTTTCTTTTATTTCCTCAAGATCTCCACAGATTGGGGGTTGGGGTATGCAACACGCACCGGAAACAACAGTTAAGTAGAAGAACATGACGTTAGTCGAAAAAAAAATTTGGTATTTATTATGAAATTTTTAACTTTAGCATATTGTGGATGTTGTTGTGAATGCCCCCCACCCCCTCCTCCCCAGCAGATGCAATTCCTGAGTTTTGTGACTATTTTTAAAATACAGGTCTTAATCTGATCGTTCGACAAACTCGTTTTACAACTGCTATTGTTGACCTGAATACTTCGGTTGAGTATTGAGTGTAATAGGTAAGATTGACTGAAACCTTACCACTGAGTAGGAGCTGTCAGTCTATATAAAGAAACGTGTACCGGTAATTGATTTTATATTGGTAGGTTTATGTCAGGTTAGGATGTGATATAAAACCTGTCGAGTTTACTCGCCTTTGTTCTGTTAATTACATGATATTTTTATTTTGCTCCTGATTAGAACTAGAAAGGTTTCTTGGGGTGTTAACGAAGTCTTGTTTTAATTTGTCAGCTTGAAAGGAAAGGCCCAAGTGGCGAAAAAAAAAGGTTTACTTCAATTGTAGTAATTATTTGGTAGAGTAGATGATCGAAGAATAGTGACGTGAGTAGATGAATGAAGGGTAGTGGGTAGAGTAGATAAACGAAGGGTAGAGATATGAGTAAATGATCGAAGGGTAGTGGGTAGATTAGATGATAGAAGTGTAGTTACTTGAGTAGATGATCAAGTGTAGTGGGTAGAGTAGATGAGCGAATGGTAGTAACGTGAGTAGATTATCGAAAGGGTATTGAGTAGAGTAGATAATCGAAGGGTAGTGGGTAGAGTAGATGATCGAAGGGTAGTGATGTGAGTAAATGATCAAAGGGTAGTGACGTGTAAACTTTGGCAAGTCGATTGGTTGGATCAGTGAAAGTAGCTTTTTTATTATTATTATTATTATTATTATTATTTTAGAAATTTTATATCAGCTTCTAATTTAATGTGAGATTTACAAGCCTTTTCCAATTTTCTAAAGGTATCAACCGCTTCATGATTGATTTTTTTCAGGACTATTCTAGAATAAAATAGAACAACCGCTTTCTGAACTTTTAATCTAATATTTCGCCTGGCCACTTCAGGCATCATCGGAGACGAGTTCAAGACTAATTTAACAATTGATGAAACAAAAAAATGTTATTAGAATATAAATTGAAGTAACAAATTAACAGTTTTTATTACTAAACGTAAATCTAAGATTCCTTAAATAATAAAAGATAGCAAGAAAATAGAGAATCTATCCTAGTTTAAATCTAAAAAAGTGCAAAAAATTTTCCATTCATTGTATTGATATTGATAATCGGCTTGTGCTTTTTTATTAAGAGACTCAGCCAGCCTCAATTCAAAGAAATTTCCCGCTCGGTGTAAGATGTCAAAATTAGAAATGTCGAGATTGGGTTTGGGAGTTCCATGTTCGTTCTTCAAGGTTCAAATATCTTACTGGGCCTGTATCTATGTTGTGAGACGCGGAGTTTGAGAGAATTAGTGGTATACCCGATGTAAGAGGCATTACAGCCATCTTTATTACAGTTAAATTGGTATACCACATGATTCACATTCTCCTTATTCCCACTAGCTCTTTCAGATAGAAGAAAGTTTCAATGGCTTGTAATAACATCTAAGTTTTATTTCTTTAGTTTTAGATTTGGACTTGATGTGATACTGAACTATTTTCTTTAACCGGATATTTTCATAATTAAATTGATCTACTGTTTGCGATCTTAAAAAGAATGTCAAGCTGTCCCTTTTATCTTCTGCTTTTTCTTCGACAATTTTCTTATTTATAAAAGTTTTAATGATTTTATCTAGTAGGTATTGGGGAAAGTTATTATTAGTAAGATTCTGTTTAATTCTTGAGAGCTCTGCGTCAAAAAGTTTCCAGTCAGAGCAAATGCGATAAGCTCTATGCAGTAATGTTTTAATTAGGGCGGAAGTAAGGGGTAATTATTAATTATTATTATTTATTATTATTATTATTATATTATTATTTTATTATTATTATTATTATTATTATTATCTCTAAACTGGTTCATGCGCCCGTATCCCTAAGGGTGGGATGCAGAAAGAACAATTTAGAGTCTATACCTTGTCATAAGTTTTTTATATTGCAATCTTTTCCTTAAATAGCTTGAATATATATATATATATATATATATATATATATATATATATATATATATATATATATATATATATATATATATATATATATATATATATATATAAATTTGTGTGTGTAGGTGCGTGTATGTGTGTGTACTGTGTGTGTGTGTGTGTGTGTAGATTTGTGTGATACTTAGGAGAATGGGAAGTGCAGGATCCCCCTAAAAAAGTTACGCAACGAAATCCATTTTTAAATGCTTGAATATTCGTATTACAAAAGCGTATCGCCGCTATATTTAAAACTGCTATCGATTTTACTGCTTGAATTCCATTATTTTTTTCAAAAGTATGGCTAAAATGTTATTTGAAGCATATCGTTGATTTTATTTGAATAAATCGATTTCTTAAAATATTCACATTTTTAGCATTTTTTTTTTTTTTTTTTTTTTTTTTTTTTTTTTTTTTTTTTTTTTTTTTGTATATTTTTACTAGCCAGTTTTTTATACGGATGTTAAATTTTCAATTAGTTATTCTTTGTCACATATATAAAGTCTTATATAATCTGTCAGTAATACAACGATTCAGTAATTTAATGATTTAAAAAGTAGATATAAATGTTAAATTATATACGTTTAATTAAGGGGAGACTTTATCCTCAAAATCCATTTCTTTCAACCGATAAAAGAAAATATGTTTTTTTGATGAACAACTAATTTTATTTTAATTTTTTGAAAACAAAAGAAAAAAACTGTCGTTTTTTTTGGGTGGTGGAAGCGGAAAATTTTGTTTTCGGCTTTTCACAAATAATGGCCAATAAAATCTTTAAATTCAATAATATTTCAATGCCTTTTTTCACTAAAATATCCGATTTTGTAGTTAATAAATTTCATTTAGACACTTTATTTTTATTTATTTTCTTAAAAAGTTTTTTTGGACAATCTCTGAAAAGTACTTCAAAATTTTTGAAGTAAAAACAATCAATCACGTGTGACACCACCTTACATCATTACAAAAGCATTAAAATAAAAGCGTCAGTCTGTTAAAGATTTTATATGCAACCAAACCAAATTTAAGAAAAAAAAACTGTTCGTTTTGGGTTAAGAATTTTTTGTATCATGTAAGGAAAAAATGAAATGCTAGAAAAACGCAAAAAAACATTTGGAAATATTATTTCTTTTTTTCAGACGGCAAAAAAAATATTATTCTCATTATAATATATATAATATATATATATTTAAATATATATAGATATATATATATAATAATATATATATAAATATATAATATATTATATATATATATATATATATAATATATATAATAATATAATATATATAATATATATATATATTATAAATATATAATATATATATATAATATTTAATATATAAATTATAATATATATATATATATATATTATTATATATAATATAATATATATATATATATATATAATATATAATATACTTTATATATATATATATATTATATAGATCATATATATATATATATATATATATATATATATATATATATATAAATATATATATATATATATATATTAAATAATTATATATATATAATATATATATATTATATATATATAATATATATAAATATATATAATTATATATAATAATATACATATATAATAATATATATATATATATATAATAATATATATATATAATATATATATATATATATATATATTATATATATATATAATATTATAATATATATATATATATAATATATATATATATAATATATAATATATATATATATATATATTATATAGGGTCCAAGCACCCTTCATTGATTTAAATAAGTATCGAGTTTCAAACAGTGATATCGAAGCAGGAAGATAGAAAACTTTCGAGATGCCTTCTTTTCTGGTTAGGTGATCGGACTAGGGTAAGCCTACTGCACATTTGTCTAACGCATCGCTGTGGTTGATGTTTCGAGAGTCCTGGCGCGATGTTGAAATTTTATTCTTCTATTAATTGCCAAATTTACACAACAAGCATTTGTGCCCATTCGGCGTTCTTTACTTTGTTGGTGCTCCTGTAACCCAAGAGCACACAAGCAGAAGGCCATGTACCCAGCAGGTTCAAAGCACCCTTCTATGGATCTAAATAAGTACCGAGTTTCAAGCAGTGGTATCGGAGCAGAAAGCATAGAAAACTGTTCCGATAGCCTTCGTTTTCTGGAAGCGAATCGGACGAGTGGTAGAGCTCCTGACATTATCTAACGCGACCTGTTGTCGATGGTTCGATCCGTGGCGCAAATATATATCTTCTTATTTTGCAAATTTGTTGCAAACAAGCATGTTGCCCATTCGGCTTCCTTTGACTTTGATGGTTGCTCTTGTTACCCAGAAATACCCAAGCAGAATGCCATGTATCCCCAGCAGGTTTCAAACCAACCCCCGTCCATTTAAATAAGTACTGATTTCAAAACATTGATTTCGAAGCAATATATAAGAAAATTGTTCCGAGATGTCATCTTTTCCTGGGAAGGTGGATCGGACAAGTGACAACTTCCTGTGTATTGTCTACACGGCGACGCTGTTTCGATGGTTCGAGTCTGGCGCGGAGTGAAATTTATATTCTTCTTATTTATTGCAAATTTTCCGCCAACGCATTTGTCCCATTTCGGCGTTCCTTACTTTTTTGGTTCTCCTGTAAACCAGAGCACCCAAGCAGAATCCATGTAGCCACAGCAGGTGTTCCAAACACCCTCCTGTCATTTAAATAAGGACCGAGTTTCAAAGCAGTGATATGGAAGCAAGAAATTTGAAAACTATTCCGATATGTCTTCTTTTCTGGAAAGGCGGATCGGACTAGTGGTAGAGTTTCCTGACATTGTCTAACGGCGACCTGTATGTCGAGGTCGAGTCCCCGGCCGCGAGTGAATTTCTTCGTCTTAGTATGCAAATTTGACGCCAACAAGCATTTGTGCCCATTTCGCGTATCGTTGACTTTGGCTGGATACTCCTGTTAACCCAGAACACCCATCAAGAATGCCATGGACCCCAGCAGGTTTCCAACCACCCTCTGAGATTTAAATAAGTTACAAGGTTCACCAAAGCATAATTTGAACAGGAGATTAGAAAAAAAAAGTTCTGATATGCCTTCTTTTGCTGGGAAGTGGATCGGACTAGTGGAAGAGCTTTCTGTACATTGTCTAACGACGCTGTTGTCGATGGTTCAAGTCCTCGAGTGAAATTTTTATTTATCTTATTATTGCAAATTTTTCGCAACAAGCATGTTGTGTGCACATTTCGGCTTTTCTTGACTTTGGTTGTTCCTGTAACCCAGGAACACCCAAGCAGAAGCCAGGTACCCCAGGCAGATGTTCCAAACCCTCCTGCTCGATTTAAATAAGTTACCGAGTTTAAAAGCAAGGATATCGAACCATTAGATTAGAAATCTGTTCCGAGATGCCTTCCTTCTTTTCTGGGAAGGTGGATATTAAATTAAATATTGAAATTTATTTTTATAAAAAAAAATTTATTAACAATACAAGAGAATCTATAAAAACTATTTTCTAAATTGCTTAAAATCGGTTGGACATCACCTTATACACTTATGCTATCCTTATTTAGGCTTATTCAGCATTGAAATGTTGCTTCCACGGGTATGGCTTGAAAAGTATGAGTATGATTCATCTAGGACGTGGGAGTATTATGGCTATTTCCCAAAAAAGATTTAACCGCTTCCTCCCTGAAGAGTTCTATTTTATGACTAGGCATATAATATAAATATAATATATATATATTATAATATATATATTTATATATATATATATATATATATATATATATATATTATATATAAATATATATATATTTATATATACTATATATATATATATATATATCCCAAGCCTACGTTAAATAATTATTTTATTCAGACTTCGGCTCCGGCTAAGGTTTCTTATACATTTGAAAATTGATGAGCACTTCTTGTGGTAATATATTTCACCTATATAATATTTCTTGAAAAAAATTATACCCAAAGATCTAACTCCGGACTCCGCCCGGCTCCGACTCCGCTCTGCGCTCTGCTCTGCTGCTGCTCTGGCTCTGGCTCTGCTCTGCCCGGCTCGACTAAAGGTTCGCACTATTTTAAAATTGTTCAGCACGGTCTTCTGTAATAATTTTTTCAAATTAAAAAAATATTTTCTAAAAAATTCATACTCGATCCGACTAAGGATTTTCACTATTTTGAAAATTATCAGCACGTCTTACTAACAATATATTTTTCTCCTAAAAAGTATTATGAAAAAATCATACCCCAGGATGCCGGCTTCGCTTCGCGCTCCGCCCCGGGCTCCAGACTTCGGCTTCGCTCCGACTAAGGATTCTGACTATTTGTAAAAATTATTCAGCACGTCTTCTGGCATATAAATTTTTTCACCTAAAAAAATATTTATTGAAAAATTTCATACCTAGGATCCGTTCCGACTCCGGCTTCAGATCCGGCTCCGGATCCGAATAAGGTTTCTTGACTATTTGAAAATTGTTCAGCAAGCCTTTTGACAATATATTTTCACCTAAAAAATATTTCTTGAAAAAAATTCATACCCAATCCGACTAAGGATCCGGCCTCAGATCCGACTTCGCTTCCGCTCCGGATCGACTAATTTTCTGCACTATTTGAAAAATTGTTCCGCCACGTCTTCTGACAATAAATTTTTCACCAAAAAAACATTTCCTGAAAAAAATTCATACCCAAGATCAGGCTCCGGATCCGGATCCGGATACGACTCCGGATCCGACTAATGTTGCCATCCTATTTGAAAATTGTTCAGCCAGTCTTCTGCATTAAATTATTCACCTAAAAAATATTTCATTTGAAAATATTCTATCCGGATCGGATCCGGATCCGGATCGAATCCAGCTTCGACTACGACTTCGACTTCGGGCTTTCGGCTCCGATTCCGACTAAGGATTCTCCACTATTTGAAAATTGTTCAGCACCTCTTCTTGCAATAAATTTTTACGGAAAAAATATTTTCGAAAAAAATTCCATACCCACCATCCGGCTAAGATTCCGGCTCTATTATCGACTCGGCTTTCGGCTCCGGGATCCCACAATTACCTACACTATTTTGAAAATTCTTCAGCACCCTTTTTCTGGCAATAAATATTACCCCTAAAAAAATTTTTCTCAAGAAAATTTATACCCAGGACGGATCCTGATCCGATCCAGATCCGGATCCGACTAAAGTTTCTGCACTATTTGATAACTGTTCAGCACGTCCTCTGGCAATAAACTTTTCACTAAAAAAAATAATTTTTTGAAAAAATTTTAGTACCCGCTTCCCGGCTCGGCCTTCAACTCCGTTATACTCGACGTCGCTTTGGCTCCGGATCCGGACTAAGGTTTCTGTACTATTAGAAAATTGTTCGCACGTCTTCTTCCATTAAATTTTTCACCTAAAAAAAAATTTCTTGGAAAAAATTCATCCCTCCAGATCCGGATCCGAATCCGGCTCCACTTCGACTTCGGCTTCGGGCTTCCGGATCCGACTAAGGTTTCGCACTATTTGAAAATTGTTAAGCACGTCTCCTGGCAATAAATTTTTTTACCTAAAAAATATTTTCGAAAAAATTTATACCAGGATCCGGCTAAGGATCCTGCTCTAGATCCGACTTCGGCTCCGGATCCCACTAATGTTTCTACACTATTTTAAAATTGTTCAGCACGTTTTTTGACAATAAATTTTTCACCTAATAAAATTATTTCCCGAAAAAAAAATCATAAGCAGGGATCGACGTTCGAATCCGCGCTCGGATACGGTCCGGATATGGACTTTCGCTCCGATTCCGACTAATGTTTCTACACTATTTGAAATTGTTCGGCACGTCTTCTGAGATAAATTTTTCACCTAGAAAAATATTTTCTGAAGAAAACATTCAATACCCAGGATCCGCATCGGCTCCGGTTATGACTTCGGCTTTTGCTCCGGATCCGACTAATGTTTCTGCCACCTATTTGAAAAATGTTCGCCACGTCTTCTCACCACAAGTAAAATTTTTCACAAAAAATATTCCCGAAAAAAATTCATACCCAGGATCGGCTCCGGATAAGCTCGGATACGACTTCGGGCTTCGGCTCCGGATCCACTAATGTTCTAGACTCTTGAACATTGTTCAGACACTCTTCTTGAAATACATTTTTCACTCAAAAAATATTTTCGAAGAAAATTCCATACCCAGATCGCATCGATCCGGACCGACTTCAAGCTTCGCGTTTCAGACCGACTAAGTTTCTGCACTATTGAAAATTGTTCGGCCCACGTCTTCTGACAATAAATCTTCACCAAAAAAATATTTCCCGAAAAAAATTCATACCAGGAATCAGCTCCGGATCCGGCTCCGGATCCGACTAATGTTTCTAGACTATTTGAACATTGTTCAGCACGTCTTCTTGTAAAAAAAATTTTTCACCTCAAAAAAATATTTCTAGAAAATCATACCCAGGACGCTTGATCCGATTCGATCCGGCCGACTTCAGCTTCGGCTCCGGATTCAACTAAGGTTTCTGCATTTGAAAATTGTTCTGCACGTCTTCTGACAATAAAAATGTTATCACCAAAAAAAATATTCCCATATTAATCATATATTCACCAAATGGCACCCTCTCGCCTCCAAATATTCATTACGGTCGTCCGAATACGACTTTCTCTTCGCTCGATGCGCTCGTGCTTATATGTGTTCTACACTATGTTAATACATTGCTCAGGCACTAGTTCTAATTCTTAATAAATCTGTTTCAACCTAAAAAAGTATTTTCTGGAATGGAAAATTTACATGTACCCAGGATCCTGGATTCCGAAGTGCCTGGTGAGTCCGGTCTTCTATCTTCTGATGCTTTAATCGCTCCGAATCTGCTAAGGTTTTTGCACTATTGAAAATTGTTTGGACACGTCTTATCTAACAATAAATTTTCACAAAAATATTCCCGAAAAAAGTTCATCCCCAGATCCGGCTCCCGATCCGGATCGGTTATGACTCGGCTGTCACAGCTCGGACCGACTAAGGTTCTGCCACATTTGAAAACGTGTCAGCACGCTCTGCAATAAATTATTCACCTAGAAAAAAATATTTTTGAAAAAATTTCATGACTCTGCTCCGGCTCCTGCCTCCGACACCGCTCTGCTTCGACTCCGCTCCGATCGGCTCCGAATCCGACTAAGATTCTGCCACTATTTGAAAAATTGTTTAGTACGTCTGGCAATTAAATTTTTTCATCTAAAAAATTATTTCTTGAAAAAAAAATTAACACAGGATCTGGCTCCGCCACCGGCACCAGCTCGCTCCGGCTTGGCTCCGGACCCGGCTTCAGACTCCATTTATGACTGAGTAAAATCCGAAGAATGGGTGGAGGTTGAGATATGAAAAAAAAATAGATTTTCAATAATTATAAATAAAACTTTTTTTTTAACCAACCAACCTGGAATTACAATTTGACTGGAATTGAAATTTTAGTTCGACACCTCTCTAATAAATTTTCAGTATCTTAAAAAACCATTAGAATTTTAAAAAAATAATTACACCATGAAGTTCAGGAGGAATTTTTCTAATAACCTAATAATAAAAAAAAAAATGTTAAATTTATTTTTACTCAAAAATGGGTCCGAGGATAAAGTCTCCCTAATTATAATATATTGATTAAATAACAGGAAATAATATTTTTTAATTGGGATTCGTACGCCCTGAAAACACACAAGGTATGAAAATAAACTAGCAAGCAGTTTATATATATTATATAATATATATATATAATATATATATATATATATATATATAAATATATATATATATATTAAATATAATATTATATAATATAATATATATATATATATATATATATAATATATAATATATAATAGATATATATATATTATATATATATATAATATTTAATATATATATATAAATATAATAATATATATATTATATAATATATATATTATAATATATAAATATATATATATATATATATATAATATATATATAATATATATTATATATATATAATATATAATATATAGATTAAATATATATAAATTTATATATATATTATATATATATATAAATATAGATATATATATATATATACCATTTTCGTTACTTGAATTGGAAATGCGCACTGCCCGAATTCGTGAAAATAATTTCTGATAGTTTTTGCTTTGTTGACTTGGAGAAAGTTATTCCTTTGCCTTAAGTTGGTTCAGGTTTGGGCTCTTCATGAAGTATGTTGTACTTCTGTTAAGGGGTTGAGACTTTGGATAAAATGATGAGGAAAGAGCACGACCTTTTATAGTACCATTGGTTTGGAGATGTCCAAAATTACATTGAAGTTTCTTTTGCATCTATTAAGGTTGAAACGGGTACAGGGCAGAAAATAAAAAATAAAATAGCCTATTCTCTACTTTCCTCAACTATACGTCATGTTGTGAATGGAGATGTACTTCCATCTCCCCTTCTGGAAAGGTTTGCGAGAACGCTGTAGCAAAAAATGATTTAGAAAAGATGAGGGTGTAACTATAAAGGTGATATCTACCATCTGGGTTGACATGAATATACCCAGCTATACCCAGCAGGTGTTCACACAAGGCGAGTTCAATTATTTGGACTTATTAAAGGATGCAGCTTTTATCAAACTGTTTTTGGCAGCAGCAACATTCTTTGACGATATTTCATTCTCATTTTTGCAATACGCATATACTTGAATTGACTCTTTAACCACTTAAAAAAATAAGCAGAATTTTTTTAGAAGTTTTTTTGTGCAAAAATGCAGACATAGAGGGAAAATAATAATTAACTTTTAAAACACACCCTAGCAGAAAAACTTGACATTGTCAATTATCGTTCACTTTATGTATATAGATACGTTTCGACGTTGTACATATATAGGGTTACAGAACCAGGTTG
>JABUQX010026902.1:0-22500 GCA_015478945.1 Trachelipus rathkii
GGGGAAGAGATAATTCTCTCGTCCATCTTCTATGTTTCAATATAATTTAATCCCCTGCACTTTAAAGCGTGCGTCTTATGCTCATCCTGCGTAAGTTTGCGTTATATGAATATTGAGGCGTTCCACACACCTCCCTCCTTGAACTAGGTTCTTACCCGTGAAGCGGCGGTGACATGTAAAAAAACAAATAAAAAAATAAAAAGGTTAAAATAAGGAAATCTTTAAGCTAGCTGAACCCAAAATGATCTCTCGAGGGTTGACCACTTTCTAGAAAGATTTTAATAGCATAACTGAGGAGCTTGCTCGTGTACAAAAAAAAAAAGATTCACAGAGTGGAACGCCTTATCGAACCCTTGTCAACATCACTGATAGTGAATGGTGGCTGTTCAGCAAATAAAGCACTACTGAAGATGAAGATTGATTTGGATAATGTTTAGACTTTGATTTGTTTCATGGCCTGATATTGCATCGACATCTCTTCACTTCAAAGGAATCAACCAAGGAACCAATCGAAAAAAAATGAGAGACAGTCATCAATGGATGCAAGATAATTCAATATTTGCTATCTGTGAAAGAGGAGATGAGCTCTACGAAAAATGGATGATGCTGGCTACAGAAGAGCATCCTTTCTGTGGTTGTGAAAATGGGCAGGTTTCCATTATTATCATGCAGTGCTTGCAAGCAGCCCGATCCTCTGATGCAGTCGAGAGCGGGCGTATTTTTAGTGTAGGTGGGAATATAAACACCGCCATAAAAGGCACTAGGCTCTCGCCAGATACTAGTGAAGACTTAATGTTTTTGCATCACGATTTGAAGAATTTTGAATTTGAGTATTGAATGATATATATCTTTATCTTAAAGGATCATATTAATTATATTATTGGCATGTTGTGAGTATGGCGTTTTTTATTTGGCTTTTCAGCTCATTAATTTGAGGTCTCTTCTTTACATTACTTTTTCTTATAATTATAGCTAGTTAAAGATATTCTGTAATTGTATGCACGTTAAAAATATAAAGCTAGTAGGTTAAGCTTTGTTAATCTTTCTGGAAAATAGAAATGGAATATTTTTTGAATAAACACAAACATAAAAAAGTTATTAATACTATATTTGCATTTATTATTCCTTGAAGATACTATTTTAATTTTAAATAAATATAACTTTGGGCACAACAAATATGAAATAAAAAGATCATAAGTATTTTTTATACAGGGAATGAAATTCCTGGAGTAGCCTAGCAGTACATCAAATGTTCTATCTTAATACTGTTTATATTTATCATATTAATTAAAGTATCGGGTCTCGATATCGGTATCTGGTACGTTTAAAAAAATAGAGTAGAATCGTTCGTAATCGGCCTGCTTTCTGGTATCGGTCACATTCCCTAATATATTTCCGTGGTATATATATATTATATAATATATATATATATATATATTATATATATATATATATATATATATAGAGATCTTATATTATATATATTATATATATATATACGGTATATATTATCTTATTCACTATTACCCCAATGTATTACTTGATCTAGTTTTTGGGGTTTTCCTTTAATCTAATTCTTCTGTGGTTTGCATTTTTTAGTTTCCTAGATCTTCTTTTTTAATTTTGGCTATGATTATTCACTTTTTATTTTCATTACTCAGGAAATCTATTCTGAAAAGACAGATAATACACTGGTAAAGGTTTACCTAATGTCAAAAATAAAAATGAGCAGTGAGTCAGATAGTACAGTGGTAAACTTCCCCCACATCAGATCCTGACAAGGCTGGACTGTTACATCCCCCCGCACTAACTCCTTTGCCCCCACTTAATTTTCTTCAATTCAATCTAAGTCTTTTAAACGGGGAATACTTGCAAGGCGATGCTTGTGGGTTAATTTCATTTTCATCAACATGTTCACTTCACTTTTTTAATTCACCTGCATTGTTTATTAATTTTTTTTTTTAATTTTCAAGCGCTATGTTTTCGCTATGTTTTATCACTTATTTATTAACCTTAAATCTGAAATATAAATTTATTAAATTTTTTTTAGGATTTTCTGGATTTTATAATTTTTTCTTTATTTTTTCAATCTCTTTACTTATCTACTAAGAATTATGACTAATTATTTTTTCTTGGAAAAGCTCAAGTTCGTTTCAATTTTCCAACACTGTACAATTCACTTATGTGTTAAGCAGTCAATGCTTTCCATCTTATTTTCCCCATTGATTTTTCTAATCATTTATAAATTATAATAAATATTCCTTCTGTTTCAATAATAAGTTTCGTAGTCAGTTTCGCTGAGTTTTAGAGATGACATTTCCTTGGATTCTAGTAACTCACGAAGATGTTAATCTCGCTGGCACCTATGGCGAGTATGGTGGGCATCTTTCCTGTAAATCTGCAAATAGATAATATCTTTGTATTATATGATCCATGAAATGTAAATGTTCCTATCTAGGATATTTTTCTTTATGTACTTTAAAGAAGTCAATTCCTAGTCAAATTTTTTAAGCAAAAATAAATTCAACTTTTAATTTATTTAAACTTTATCACTTTGCTCGTACCTAAATATTCAGGGAGCGTTAAGACCCCTAGGCTTTCTTGGAAATATACCTCTAAATATTCTAAACTTGCAGTGTAAAATAAAAACTAATCTTACGCTTGCCAATATTAAATTCTTCTTAGAATATATCACGTTCTTAATTTAAAAAATAAATAAGATGATAAGTAAGAGAACAGCATGAATGAGTTGACAGTCTAAGAACAGATTAAGAGAGAAGATTAGAATAATGTAATGAATGAGATAAATGAGACCATGATTCTAGCGGACCTCTCTTCAGCAGCATATAAGGCAGGCACATTTTCTTTTAAATGTGAGTTATTCATTTATTGAGAATGTGAGTTATTCATTAAGTGAGAATGTGAGTTATTCATTTAGTGAGAATGTGAGTTATTCAATATTAGAATGTGAGTTATTCAGTTATTCTGAATGAATGTGAGTTATTCAGTTATCCTGAATTCTATTTCCAAGTTTCTAATTTCTCTCACTTTGGTTTTTTTTTCTTTTTCATCAAGGTTGATGTCTCCTAGTATATTCTACAGGACTACTCATTACGAAAGGCAAGTCAATTGCTCGGCCCATTTGCTTGAATTGAGGTACCTGATCCTTTAGGCAACAGAAAATTGTAGTGGATACCTCCATAGCACTTCAGCTGACACATACATTCTTTGGTGAACTGACCTCCATGAATAATAGGATTGTTGTCATTATAATAGACTAATACCCAAGCTTTATATAAATTACTAAAGGCATCTATAATTTCTGGAATGGGCATCTGCCCAACGATTTTTAACAACCTGATTTTCTTTTGCAGTTGTTTTCCTTGTAGTTTGTATTTTTGCAAATGTTTTTTCAGTTCGTCCAGTAAGGACACTCGTTGGTCTCGATGATGGTCTGGTATCCCATATAAGTATATAGAAAAACATTTGTATAAGGAGTCACCTCCTCCGGCAACTTCTACCACTGTGAATCCTTTGGGGATGAATTCCCCCAATAGCTCTGGTTTATTTTCCAAATCATTGGAATCAGAATCTACTATAATAGGGGATCTGCGAAGCGCAATCTAGCCCGCACAGATTATTTTACAGATATATGCCTAATCTCGAAGTCAAATTCATTAAGTTCTTCCAAAGTACGGGCTAACTGTCCATCCACTAAACTCATATTTAGGAGATAAATCAATGGCATATGGTTGGTATAGACGATAAATTTTACTCCTCTTAGAAAAGGTTGTAAGGACTTGACTGCCCATCTCAATGAGGTCAACTCTTTGTCAATAACTCCATAATTCCGCTGCATCCCATTAAAAGTCATTGATATAAAGGCTATGGGTCTTCGTTCACCCTCCTGGATCTGGGATAAGCATACCCCAGCACCCATGTCTGAATTATCTACATGTCATTTCCATGGAGTATGCTGGGGGCTTTAATCTGGGAACCCTAAGATACGAGGGTTCGTTAATGAGTCTTTTAATTTTTCAAAAGCCTCTTGGCATTCAGGAGACCACTTGATCGACTTACCTCCAGTCTGGCACGACAAAGGTTTACTTATTTGGGAGCAATTTGGTATATGCCTTCTTTTAAAGTTTACCATACCAAGAAATTGGCTCCTTGAATTTTTTTTTCAGTGGTAAAATCCTTTTCTTAGAAATGTGATGACCCAAGAAGTCAACCTCAATACGACATAAGCGAGTCTTACTGGGTTTTATCTTATATCCGTTTTTCTCCAGAGCTGATAATACTTGGTCTAAAGTGTCTAGGTGATCATCAAAAGTTTCACTAAGAACAATTAATGTCGTAAGGTAACGCATTACCTTGGACCCATGGTCAATCAGTTAATGCTAACATCATTGCCTCTTTGAAACTGTAGCGGGAACCATTTTTTCACCCCAAAAGGCATCTTAGATATTCATATTGTGCAAAGGGTGTCGAAAAAGCAGTTTTCTCCACGCTATCTGTTTCCATAGACACCTGGTAATACTCTTTCACCAAGTCAATTGTTGAAAAATGTGTGTTGCCATACATATTATAAATCATATCGATAAGATTTGGCAACGGGAATGAATCAGTCTTAGTGACATCATTTAATTTTCTTAAGTCAATACACAAACAAGTACCATCAGGTTTGCGAATCTGGCAGACAGGTGCCCGAATATGGCGTTTGCTGGACTATTATCTTCCTGGTAAAAAATAATTTCTCTACTTGGTGTTCTATTTTCTTGTGCTATGATTGAAATTGTGAACAGGAAGACGTACAGTCTCTTGGTTTCCAGTTTCAATGCATGGGTAATGTTGGTAGCCACACCCACGCCTTGATCTCCTGTACTTAAAGCAGCTTGATGTCTCAATAAAGTCTGTAAGAGAGACTCTTTTTGTTCTTTCATCAGTGGTAATTCGAAAGTACTAAATTCCTCTATTAGGCTAGCCTCCGTCCATGCATTAGAATGCAAAATATTCCCGGGCTGATCAATGTGATAATTTCCGACACTCAAGTCACTCTTCACTTATGGGAAGTAGTTTCCCAATCACAGAATTCTTCCGAATAAACTTAAAACAATCAGAGGTATTCAGTACTGCGATCTGTGGGACAGATTCATCAAAATCCACCACCCCAGAAATGGGAATGTCAGGAGTTTTTTCACTTCCATGAAAACATCTATTAGAGCAGACAGATAAATCCGAAACTTATTTCAATCAACCGACAAGAACATTGAGGTATAACAATCGAGTGGACTAACACAATTATAAAAGGGTCGGCGGTAAGTATAATCCGAGGCCACCACTTCGAATCCAGTTTCTCCAATGTGATGAAGTAATTCTCCGTTGGTTAAGTCAGGCAGCAAATCATTTTCCTTCAATGAGACTGCTTCCAAAACCAGATAGCTCAGTAGATGTTCAGCAGGGACAACAAAGAATGGAGTTGGTTCAGTCTCCAATCCATTTTCAAAGATCATTGGTAACTTTACATACTGAGATATAAGCACTCTGTGTTTTTTTCTAATTCCACTGATGGCATTTACACCTGCTGTTGCGTATGGTAATAATTCAACATTTCCCAGCTCAGAAATGAGATCTGCACTAATTAGACTCCACCTGCTCCATTATCTACCATACAACTATAATAAGCTGAGCTATTCTTCTTTAGTGCCACACAAACTAAAAGTGGATCCACTTTGGAGGTACATAGATTCACTTCCACTGTTTTTAATTCTTCATTTGAAGGGTGACTGTGATTTCCATTATCTATAACTGTTTATAGGGGAGCCACTGTATCCTTGTCTTCTGGTTTCTAGGTGGATAGAGTCCACAAACTGGCTCTCGTTTGTGGAACTCCTTAGTTTAAACCTTTTTTCTCATTTTCTACCTCGCCTTTTTAATGACTTTCATAATGCGAACCTCCATTACACCAATCACAATTGGTAATATATTTCCGAGGAGGCTGTCCATTTTTCTGCTCTGCAGTCTGCTGTGAATTAAAACCATTTTCTGTGGCTGATGAGGAATTTTTATTTTTTTATGTTAATATTCTTATTTTCAGTGGATTGAGTCGATGAATTTGGCTTCTGAGAGTTATCTCGCTGCGGTGATGTCTTATTTGGGCAGTCCATACCCGCATGTGGCCCTTTACAAAAAGGACAATTTCTTCTCCGAGACGGCGGCGATGGTACAGAAGGCCTACTTCGCGACACTCACTTCTAATATGCCCTTTCTTCCGGCAATAACTACAGATTCCTACATATTGTCGAGAGTCTTGCTAGTAGATCGACGTGCTTTGTCGATAACCACAGTATAGGAGTAACTTATCATTGTTGTTGTAAATATTTTACTATAGAAGACCGAGTGGGAAAAATTGCTGTGTGGTATGCGTATTGTCTGTTATTTGTTTGACCGTATAGACCTTATATCTGATATTTGTAACTAGGTGAAAACCTTTGTTTCAGTGGCGAATTCAATTGATTTTGTTGTTTACCTTCCTTCAACTGCTACACAGAGGATTGAACCAGCCTCCTTTCGCATGAGAGTCTGCTAGTCAACCTCCTTAACGCCATGAGGCGTTATTATTATTATTATTAATGATTGATTATATTATTATTATTATGTACTACGTCTTTTTATTATAAGTTTTATTATATTATTATTATTATTATTATCTTATATTATTATTATTTTATTATATTATTATATTAGAATATTATTATAAAAAATTTTTGATTTCTAAATATTTCAGAGAGAGAGAAATTTTTTTTTAAATATGCTTTTTCAATTAATCATCGTCATTGTCAAAATTTACAATAATCGTCATCGTTAAAATTTCATAATCGTCCCATCACTAATATATTTAGTATATATATATTATATATATATATATATATATATTCGATATATAATATATATATATACTATATATATATAATATATATAATTATATATATATATAATTATATATATTAATTATAATATATATATATATATATAATATATATATATATATATTATATATATATTATATTTTATATATATATAATACTATATATATACACAAGAGAACATATCACTATAATATGTCCTCTTAGCAAATATTGAAAAATGCAAAAAGGAAACGAAAATAGCAATGTTTTTTTTCTTTTCTTTCACATTTTCTTTCATTTTATTTTCTTATTCTTTAGGCCACGTCACGAGAATTCTTTTTCTTCACGCATGCGCCGAATCAGATTTAGCAGCACCTGGGCATCTACGTCATCTTAGCTGATAAAATTCTATTATCTCCTTATGTAATAGTTGCCAATTAGTCATGATTTATGATCTTGCCATCAATTTCTGAACTTAACTACTCCAAAAGATTTAATTCATCATGAAATTGTTTATCTCTCTATTCCCTTCAATTTAATATATCCCTGGACTCCAAATTCACTTTGGAACATCATATTTAAATTACATCCTTATAGATTATATAAAATCCCTCTTCCTATGAAAAATTCTTAGGACATATAATCCATTTTTCGTTTGGCGGATGAATATAGTTACTTTCTTATATTAATTTATTGTATTTACGTGCTCTACATGGGAAAATTTTACCAAATAAAATTTCTTAAAATTTTATTTAGTTTAACTAAGGAATAATTCTCAAATTAATTGCTTACTTCCTGTATTTTATTTTTCTTTTTTTTTGCTCTCCTCCGCGAACTATATACACATTACGTAATCAACCATCTAGCTTCTGGCGATCCCATGGTCCTCACTTTTACTTTAGAGTTATTCTGGTACCGTTTGTGTATCCCGAGCTGTTCCCAAGATTCCATGGTAAGCCGGCTTTGTTTATTACTCAATTCAGTTTCATAATATCTCTCTTACTGAATATAAGATAATAACATCAAATAGTTAATATTAAAGACCAATTAATACTATAATCATAGATAGTAAAAGTAATAATACTAAATTTGAAAAAAAAAACGGAATATGGATCAATATTTACCTACACATCATCCAAGCCTATCTACCTATACACTCATCCTCTACTAGCACACATAAGACCAGTAAATTTCCTTTGTTATTTATTTAAAGAGCAATCGACCAACTTTTCACGATAGTTTCAATACTTACATCTTAATAAAGCTTTAAATGCAAGGGTTTCATCAATATTAATGTTAGTGTAAGCAACGGCAACGCTGGTGATCTCATTCTGGGCTAACATATTTCTTTTTTTTATGACAATAATAAGGGAAATTAAATTAAAAATCGTAATACATAATTGGTAGGGGAATAATAAGAAAAAAAATTGAAGATAGTCTAAAAGAATAACTTAAGCAGAATAAATTATCAGTAAAGAAATTTTAAATATTTTTTTTAACATTTTTAAAATTTATTTTTTTTACAATTTTAAGGTTGATAAAATTTGTTACTTAACAGTTAAGGCAATTCTTGACAAAATTTAAAGCTGTAATTTTTCTTTGAATTTAACAAGAGGCTCACATTCAATTTTTTTAAAGAAATTAAATTATTACCTGGCATAGGCTTCTTTTGAAAATTTTTCTTTGTAAAGTATAAAGTTGATAAAGCCAAAAGTTAATAAAATGGATTTTTAAATGGGATGAATGCATATTTTTCTTTAGTATTCTTAACTTGGTAATAACATTTATAGAACCCATCCTATACTATGTAAATTGTATAAAACTGTAGCCTTAGGAAAAATGTTCTTTTTCTAGATTTAGCTTTATAATTTTTTTTGGTGTTCTATAGAAATCGGTAGTAAAATTTATTGTTTTTTTTTTAATGTTCCAGATTCATCATTTTTAAAATTTTGGAACTAAGAATAGATAAGGAGGTTACTAATAAGTAATAGCCTCAATATAAACAACATTTATTTTTATGAAACCTGAATTACCAATGATTTGTTTTTTTACACTTCCTTAATATAAAGGTTAATTTTAATTTTGATTTGGTTTTAATAGAATGTTAACGAGTAGATCCAGCTAGAGTTAATTTAATTTTTTTGGTGATTTGAATTTTAGTTTTATTTTTTTTTTATTTTATAATTTTAATGGGGTCTATCTTATTCATTAAAAATTAATTTTTTTTTATACAGTATGGTACTATTTTAATTCTAAACAGTTTGTTATTAAAACTGCACTTATAAAATTATATGGGTATCTCTATTATTAAAGGATTAATATTTGTGACTGTAAGAAGCTTTAAAAATTTAGAATCCCTCAGGTTATGAAAGTCATTTGTAGGGAAATAAATTTCTTGTATTACTTGTAAAATTAACTATGCATATTTAGAAAATTATTGTGTGTCAATTTTATTACTTATAGGCTATTGCTGGGGCACTGAAATAATAATTTCAATACTTTGGTTTTATGTTTTCTCTGAGAGAGTTGAAATTTTAATATTTTTATCTTTTACCCGTATTGGCTAAAATATTGAACTATTCATATTTGAAAATATCTGAATTTTGATTTATTTTTTTTGTGCTTATTTATTTTTCTTGTACTCTTTGCCTTTTAATGAATTCCTTGTTTTAATTATTTTTTATTTATGTTTTAGGCACTTAATTACTGGTTTACAATAAAGAAAATATCGTAGTTCAGAGTGTTACTAACAACCTCATAAGCTAGACTATTAAATCACGAAGAATAGTTCTGTCCGTGTAATATATATATTGATATATATAATATATATATATATATATTATATATATCATATTATAATATATATATATATATTATATATAAATATATATAATATAATATATATATACTATATATATATATATATATATATAATATATAATATATATATATATAAAATATAAATATACTATAATATAATAATATATATATAATAATATATATAACTTTATTATTACTATATATATATATTTATATTAATTATATTAGTGATTGCACTACTTCTGAAATTTTGATACAATCTGATTCAAATTATTTTTGAAAATATACTTTAAAAAAAAATTCTCTCTCTCTCTCTCTCTTCTCTATATATATATATATATATAATATATATATATTTAAATATATATATATATATATATATATTATATATTATATATATATAATATAATTATATATACCTATATATATATCATATAATAATATATATTGATATATATTTTATAATATATCACTATATATATATTATACATATATAATATATTATATAAATATATATATTATTAATTATATATATAATATATATATTAATATATATATAAGGCTGTAGACAGGGGGGTAAGGGGGTTCAAAACCATCCGAAAATTAATTAAGAGATCAAAATTTTTTGTGATTTCTTAAGTCTCTTAATTTTAATAATAATAAAATAATATATAATAATAATAATATAATAATAATATGAATAATATAATAATAATCAATCACTCATCATATCAACATCATCATCATCATCAATCATCTCATCATCATCAATCAATCAAATCAATCAATCAATCATACATCACTCATCATCATCATAATCAATCATCATCATCATCACATCCTCATATAATAATAATATATAATAATAATATATATAATTAGATAATAATATAAATAATAATAATAATAATAATAATAATTAATGAATATAAAAAGTATTTATAGGAAATGAGGAGACATGTTTGTCCGTAACAATTTCTTAGTCAAAAGTGGCTGTCCTCATATATGTATACCAAATATTATAACCAGGACTTAAATGTAAGGTTTAAAAGTTTGCAGATGATAGCAGCTATCTCAGTAAGGAATATTGATGGATGTATAAATATTTAAAAGATTAGGGAAAGAGCTGTAATCGTTGATGGGGACTAGCAAGTTCATTCCTTCAACTAAATCTTTCTCTCTCATAATCCATGGTCGATCGTGCTTGTTCTCTGGCTTTCAGCGGGGGGGGGGAAAATTCTCGTTCTCCATCACTTCGCCAATTTTCATTCAGCTAGAAATCGTTGCGGGGTACTCCTCGATGTAGCAAAGCAGCTTCATCAAAACGAAAGGCGCTAACTTCCTTGTTCTCTCCTAACAAATCTTTCTGGCCTCTTGCCAAAAACAATTCTCTAGAACTTCTGTAAATCTTCCCTTTTCCTCTGATGGGTCTGTTGTTAATTCTCCAACGAAAAGGCCACTCTTCGCCTTCCTATTTCCACTAAGCCACCTAGACTACATTCCGGCATTTTCTTCTCGCTCCTTCTCCTTTCGGCGTCCTATTTCTTACCCTGTGATTACATTGATTCCGGTGCATAGGCCCTGAAATCTCTAGGATAAGGAAGACGGGTGCTCCCAGATGCCATTACCTCCAAGTTTCGAGGAGTGTGGCTTCCGTGCTATCCACCCTCATCTCACTATCTCCCTATTTCAATAACTGGCACTTTCCCTCATGTTGAAGCTGCACATTGTCCCAATCTATTTCCGAAATTAAGAAATGCCGCTCTTGATCCTTCAAACTTCTCGCGCATAGTTCTCAAAATGTTACATCCTATCTAAAAGATATTCTGAAACTCTTCTAATAACTCTCTACTTCTAGATTACTATAGAAACCATTCACCATTCTTTCTCGATAACCAGGTACGCTTTTCAGCGCTAGAGGGTTCTATCTGGCGATAACTTTTCCTATTTAAACCGATTATACTGCGTTTTTTTCAGTTCTAGCGCACATACAAGTGCGAGACTGATACGTGGTGCGCGTTGACATTCCAGAAAGCTATTTGAGCGGTGTATTGGCACGCATCACTGCTCATTCGGAGAGCTCCCTCCTTGGGTTTCTCTGTCTCTTTGCTTTAATTAATGTCTAGCTTTTTTCAAATCCTCTAAATATCGCTGTTGTTGATGGGGCGACTTCTTCTTTCTTCCAATAGTGGTGTTCCTCAGGGTTTATCTCTATCTCCTACTTTTTCCTACTTTTTCATTAATAATCTTCTTACCGCACATCTAACCTATCCACTCATATACCGATGACTCGACCCTTCAATTCTCAATCATTTCAGTTCTGCTGCCTCTTTACTTCTAGAATTGCTTTCGTCTTAATTTCTTTCTATCTCGCGTGATCTGGATAGAATTTTCGGATGGGTCGTCTCAACCTTGTGAAATTCATTCTTTAAAACCCAACTTCTGCAATCTCCTTCTCTAAAACTAACTTTCCTATCTCTTCGACGGTTCTCTCGTCTATCCTGTTGACAATATAAACATCCTGCTAACATAAACAAAAAAATGTCTTAAAAAAACGGTTGCTAGGCGGCCTCAAAGAAACTGGCGTTCTGTTTGACTGCGAGACTTTTTTTTTCTCTTATCAGTTGCTCCAGCTATACAAGTTTCTCATCCGCCCCTTGTATGGATACTGCTCTCATATCTGGGGGTGGAGGGTATCCTCGGTTCACCCGTCTTTGGAATAAAGGGTCGAGTCAAAGCCAAAGGCTTATAAACCTTGTCTTTGTGCTTTATCTCTATTCTATAACGCACCCACGCGGCAAGATGAAGTTTCATCACATTACGTACCCATCTATTACGACGCCTCGTAGCACACAGGAGTCCTTGTAGCTGCGATCAAAAGTTTTGTGTTGACATATTTGGTCAACGTCCAGGCTATTCGCCTGTGGGCCTCTTTTTCCCCACTCTGTTACTGTGGAATTCTCTTAAGCAATCTTCTTATGATTCCTGTTGAAACTTTAATCTCCCTCACTCTTAAAGCCTGCGTCTTGTGCTCATCTACTGTAATTTGGGCTAGAGGATAACTTTTGAGCGTACTACACCCCCTTCGTGAATAGGCTCTGACTGTGAGTGTGTGTGCGACTGTCACATAAAATCGTTAGGTGGCAGATATAGGCAAATGAACTAGAAATTCCCTACTCCATCCAAAAACATCAACAGATTATGCCAGAAAATTCGCACTCTTCAACATTATCCCTCATATTGGACCTATGTCGCAAACCACACATAGTTACTATTAAATAAATTTAAACTACTTAGAATTCTAGCACTCACACACACAAAATCTACCATAGGTCATCTACCAAGTCACTTATCAGAATTGCAACTCTTTCTATCCCCCTCTCATTCTTTTCCACACCAACACAACACATTCACACCAACAATCCATCCATTTTCAACGTTTCCTTCATCTTGTTTCAGTCACAGTAGCAATCAAATTTGCCCTTTCTAAATACATCCATCACATCTCTTCCTCTTCTCCTCAAATTTATTCCCCTGACATCCATGTACCCATCGATTCATACATTTTCGCCGAGAGGATAGAACGCCGCTTAACGGCGATCACAGATCTTGCTCTGAGCCATGCGATTAGCATTCCTGTTCAAAGAAAGTGTAGTGGGCCACCAACCCAATGACCATCCATCTTTTATGTGTTTCTAACGACATGCAGGACAATTACGATGTCGCAATTATTTCTACTCACTCATCAGGGATATAAGGGATAGGGAGGTCTGTAAGATGTCTATGAAGAGGGGTGTATATAAGTATGTGTATATATTATGTACGGTAAAATTGCCTACATGTTGTCTGGAGGATGAGGTGAATATGAAGAGCCAGAAAGGCGAACCATTAGGCACTGGAACGTCATACATACATAATCCAAATTTTTATATATATATATATTATATATATAATATATATAATTAATATATAATATAATTATATATATATATATATATATATATACTATTATATATACTATATATTATATTATATATATAAATATATATATATATATATATACTATATTATTGAGTTTTAATATTATCCAAAATCTACATATTTGTTCAGTTAATCGCATAACTCGTAAATGAATTACTGATGACGAGTTTGAAAAAAATATGCTGATTTTGCCGATGACGATTAACCGTATATATAATATACGTATATATATATATATATAATATAATATATATATAATATTATTATATTAATATTATATAATATATATATTATATATTATATATATATATATATGGGTGGGATGGTTTAAACCTTGGTTTAAACCACAAAAAAACAATTTAAACCATAAAAAAAAAACCAATGCATAAAATATCTAAAAAATATATTTATTAATGATTTTCTTTAGCCTGTTGATATGGTTTTCTTTTTAATCGAAGAGTAACGGAAAGGCAATAAAAAATTTTTTTGCGAATTTTATATTATTGTGAGAAATGATATACATATATATACTATATATATATATATATATAATTTTTAATATATATATAATATATATATACATTTATATATATTATTATTTATATATATATATATATATAATATATAATATATATATATTATAATATTATACAAAGGTGGGCATAACGCGTGTTAAACGTCAATACAGTTAATTAACTCGTAATGTTTTTCGTTAACTTTTAACGCTTTCCTGTTAATTCGAAAAGAAGTAACGGACTATTAACGGGTTACATTTGTGAATTCCGTTGAATTCGTTCCTGTTAATTTTACGAGTTTATAAAATATTTCTTATAGAATTTTTAAATTGTAATTCGATTCGATTCTCGATACACTTTAAAATTTTCCCAAAAATTTTTTTAAACTCCTCTCAATGGCTCAAAATGTTTTATTCTACACGTTTATTATCCCGTTTAGAAATGTTTTACGTCATTTCTTATTGTTCGCTGAAGAAAAAAGATAGTGACTGTTGCCCATCAATGAGTCATTTACTTCTTTCGTTAGTTACTTTAACTTGCCTCTTTTTGCGACTAGTGAAAATATAAGAACTGCCTCATAAACGTTGTAACTTATAAAAAATATAATACATATTTGTATTAAAATTCTAATGTTGATATCTCTTATTTACTACACTAATATACTCCGGTGGTTTGTAATAAGAATGTCCCCAGTTTCAATGCTCTTATTATAACAGCGTAATATACATTATCAACAGCATATCATACATCAAAGTGAAGGGTCATTGACACAGAGTTTTTTCCTACCTATGTTCATATGTGCCCCCTTCGTTATAGGGATACTTCAGGCGATCAATCCCATTCTGCCCAGCATGGTTAAAAGATCCGGAGTAATGGAAGGAACGGCATGTTTAATTCTGCGTTTCAACTCTTGCATATCATTGGGCTAGCCGCCATAGGAAGAAATCGCATGGCGTTAAGTCCGGGGACCTGGGGGGGGCCAGATATATAGAGCTGTCGTCTGGACCAATTATTGACCAGCCGCGAACGATCGGGAGTAAGTCGTTCAACCACGCTCGCACTATGTGACTCCCATGTGGAGGGGCTCCATCTTGCGCCATATAAATTTTGACCGCTCATCCTCTAAATTGTGATAAAAAGAGACATTGTTGTAACCATATTGAGCTAGGCGACCCCTGTTACGGTTGCTGTCTGCGAAAAAGAAAGGTCCGTGCCTGGCGTCGGGATATTGGCGCAAAAAAAGTTGAACCTTTGGGGAATCAGTTCGTGTTCTAGCAAGTTCATGCGGATTTTCCAGCCCCGCAGCTACGAACATTATGCGGCATTCATCCTTACCGCTGAGGATAAAGGTGGATCCATGCTGAAACACACAACGTTAGAAGGTCATCGTTCTCGACCTAACACTGCACAGGCAAAGGTAAACGCGTAGAGCTAGTCTCTGCTTTAAGTCATGTACAAAACTGCACGGTATTCACGCAATGTTGTAGAGTTTCCTAACACTTCCAACGCGTCGTTTTGGCACCTTCATTCGTGACTTGCTCTTCGAACGGATTTCCTTAGGATACTATGAAGAAACGTGGCCCTGATACGGTCCACATCCTGTACAGTCATTTTGGGCCGTCCTGTACTTTTTTGCCTTTACAAAGACTCCAATTAGTTTCAATGGCCTATTATCTCGCGAATGTTTGCCCCATTGGAGGATAAATTGGAGAACGTAAATCGTACCCCGTTTGAAATCGTAATTACATTGACTTCACACTTATGCAAATTGTAGAACACGAAAGCTTTTACGCTCAGGACTCGCGATGGCAAGTATGTAGCGCACGCACTAGAAAAGACTACATCTGAATGCGCGCAATTGCGCGTATGTCGACCTATCAGGAACTCGTTCTGGCGCAAGTAAATATTCGAAACTATGCAATACTTACTCTTCACTTGTGTATGATATGATATGGATATTGTTATCATTATGCGTTATAGATAATAGCATCTGAAACGGGAAATTCTTTTACCGGACACCCGTTATTGAGGATAATTAATAAGGTATTTACGCTTGGAAGTATTCTTCGGCAAGCGGCAAAGCATCTGCTATAGGTCAAAGCCTATTTAATTTGTCTGATAAGCTTAATATCATTAATTAATCTATTGTTGGGATATTAATTATAATAAAAGAAAATTAACAATAATTATTTACTATTCCTACTTATTGTGAAGACGGTTAGAACGTTAACAAGCTAATTCCGCTAAATTCTTACCGATAAACGCTTTATTATTAACGTTGTTAATATTTTTTGTTAACGATTAAAATTTATAACGACTTTAACTTTCTCATTAACGGTGCCGCATTTGTATATATATATATATATATATAATATTATCATAATATATATATATTATCTTATTATATAATATATATTATATATATATTATATATAATTAGTGTTGCACAATACAAAATTGAGTCCGATACGATACAAGTACTTCACACTTTTTTCACACCGATACTGATACGAATTTTGCTGATACCTGATACCGATACTTTTATCCTATATATTATGGCCATATATTAATAATATATAATATATATTAATATATAATATATATATATTTAATATATATATATATATTAAATATATAATATATATAATATATATATATATATAATATATAATATGGGGGTGTGATGCAGAGATCACACATAGGATAACGAAGTTCGGAAGAGCGGCAAGGGCTGTGTATTCTTTGATGAAAGACCAATATATTTGAGTGTTGAAGTGAAAAAAGTTATGTTTACGAAGGAGTGTTAGCACCTATCTTGCTATATCGTGCAAATCATGGGACTTACAAAAAGGTTGCAAGAGGGTACGGCAACGAGATGAGATCTAAAATGCAATATTGAAAGACTAAGAAAGTGCATAAGGAATGAAAGAGTCGAAGGAATGTCGGAGTGATCCCTATGTTTGAGGAGGGAAAATGTCCGCAAGAATCAGATGTGGCATGGACATTTGGAAAGAATGAAAAGACAGGCTGGCGAAGAATGAATGGGAGTGGATGCGAATGTGGAGAAGACTAGAGAAACCAAGGAGAAATAGGTAGGGAATCGTTGCAGATTCGTTGATGAGTGTGGCGTGCCTGCGGTGGAGGAAATACAAGGGAGAAGACTGTGGGAAATAGCCGAGTGGAGACGCATGCTGAGTCCACTGACAGGCGTGGTTTTCTACAAGACCAGGATCTTTCTGGGGGAGGACAGTAAGTAATATAATATATATATATATAAATATTATAATATATATATATATAATTATAATATATATAATTATATATAATATATATATATATACTATAAATATATATATTATCTATTATATATATATTATATATATATATATATATATATATATACATATATATAATATATATATATCATTATATTAATATATATATATATATATATATATATATAATTATATATTATATTATATAATTATTATAATATATAGTATAATATATATATATTATATATATATATATATATATATAAATATATTATATATATAATATAATATATATATAATAAATATATATATATTATATATATATATATATAATATTAATATATATCATATATATATATTACTTACTTGTCCTCCCTCTGGAAGGTTTTGGTCTTGTAGAAAACTACGGACCTGTCAGTAAACTCAGCATGCGTTTCCACTCGACTCTTATCTTCCACAGTCCTTCTCCCTTTAATTTCCTCACCGCAGTGCATCCCACATCTCTCAACGAATCTTGCACGATTCCCTCCTTTCTTCTTGGTCTTCCTCTGAGTCTTTCTCCATCCGGCAATCCACTCCTCCTTTTCTTCGCCGCCTGTCTCTTTCATTCTTTCCAAATGTCATGCCCCACGATCTTGATTCTTGCCGACATCTTCCTCTCAACATAGGGGTCATCCGACATCCCTTCTGACTCTTTCATCCCTTATTCTATCTTCTTAGTCTTTCCAATTGAATGCTCTGCAAGTCTTTATCTCCGTTGCCTGTATCCTACTTTCATACCTTTTGGTAGTACACCATGGCTCTCTGCACGTATAGCAATATAGGTGCTAAACACTCCTTCGTAAATACTTTTTTTCACCTCTACACCCATATACTGGTCTTTCATCAAAGGATACACAGCCCTTGCCGCTCTTCCGAACTTCGTTATCCTATGCGTGATCTCTGCATCACCCTCCATTATATATATACTGTATTATATAATATATATATATACTATATATATTATATATAATAATATATATATATATATATATATATATATTTATATATTTTATATTATATATTATATGGCCATCAATTATAGGGATAAAAGTATCGGTATCAGGTATCAGCAAAAATTTTGGTTCAGTTATCGGTAGGAAAAATTGTGAGTACTTGTATCGTATCGACTCAATTTTGATATATATATATATAAGATATATTATATATATATATATATATATACTATATATATATATATATATATATATATATATATATATATATTATAATATATATATATAATATAATGTTAAGATGGATGGCACGTTAATGAGAAATGTTTTAACGTCGTAATTTTTTTAATCGTTACCAAAAAATATTAACGACGTTACTATCATTAAGCGTTATCGTAAAGAATGTAGCGAAGTTAGCGTAACGTTAATCGTCTTTCAATATGTAGGAATAGTATAATTATTGTTATTTTCTTTTATTATAATAATATCCCTAACAATCTTAATAATGATATTAAGCTTATCAGACAATTAATTAGGTTTTGACCTATAGCAGATGCTTTTGCCTCTTGACGAAGAATACTTCCAAAGCGAATACCTTATTAATTAATACTTCGATAACGGGTGTCCGTAAAAGAATTTCCAGTTTCAATGCTTTATTATAACAGCAATAATATAACAATTATCCATATTTCATATCATAACAAAGTGGAAGAGAAGTTGCATAGTTTCGACATATGTACTGCGCCAATTCGATTCCTGATAGGTCGACATCGCGCATGCGCGCATTCAGATTAGTCTTCTTTAGTGCGTGCCGCCACATACTGACAATGCCGAGTCCTGAGCGTAAAGCTTTCTGTGTTCACATTTTGCTAAGTGGTGAATCTGTCATTACGAATTCAACGTGCGTTATAGTTTACGTTTCCAAGTGTGATCCTCCATGGGGCCAAAAACATTCGCCGATGGTATAGGCAATTTGCAACTAATGGATTTCTTTGTAAAGGCAAGTACAGGACGGCCCACAGTGACTGTACAGGATGTGGACCGTAACAGGGCCTCGTTTCTTCATATCCTAAGAAATCCGTTCGGAGAGCAAGTCACGAACTGAGGGCCAAAACGACGGTGTGGAAGGTGTTAAAGAAACGTTTACACATGCGTGCATACCGGTTGCAGTTTGTACATGCTTTAAAGCCCGACGACTAGGCTTTACGGTTTACCTTTGCCTGTGCAGTGTTAGGTCGAGACGATGACCTTCTAGATCGTGTAGTGTTTAGCGATGAGTCCACCTTTCATCTCAGGGGTAAGGTGAATGCCCATGATGTTCGTATCTGGGGTCTGAAAATCCGCATGAACTTGTAGAACACGACGTGATTTTCCAAAGGATAACTTTTTTTTGCGCCATATGACGCAGGTTCTAACGGACCCTTCTTTTTTCTCGCAGAGCAAACGTAACAGGGTCCGCCTAATCTCGATAGGTTACAACATGGCTCTCTTTCCCACAATTAATTAGAGGATTGAGCGGTAAACTTTATTATGGCAGCTAAGATGGCCCTCCACATTGAGTCACATAGTGCGAGCGTGGTTTGAAGACTTACTCCCAGATCGTTGGTTGGTCATGAATGGTCCAGACGACAGAGCTCTAAATATCTGGCCCCCCGTCCCCGACTTAACGCCATGCGATTTCTCCTATGGGGCTGCCAATTATACGCAGAGTTGAAACGCAGATTGAACATGCCGTTCCTTCCATTACTCGGGATCTGTTAACCAATGTTTGGGAGGAATTGATTATCGGCTGAATGTAATCCCCTATAACGAAGGGGGCAAATAATGAACATATGTAGGAAAAACTCTGTTCAAAGATCACATTGATGTATGATATGCTGTTGATATTGTAATATTACTCTGTATGAAATAAGCATTGAAACTGGACATCTTTTACAAACACCCGAGGTAGTATATATTGTAAAAAGTAATAGTGAATATATCAACTTAGAATGTTTATACAAATATGTCATATTTTTTATAGAGTCTACCACGCTATGAGGGCCTAGTTTCTTATATTTTTTCAACTAGTCGCAAAAGAGAGCAAGTGTCAAGTAACGTGAACGAAAGAAGTTAATGACTCATTGAATGGGTAACATTCACTATCTTTTTTCTTCAGCGAACCAATAATAAATGAGAAGTCAAACATTCCTAAACGGGATAATAACCGTGTAAGAAACCATTTTGGAGCCATTGAGAGAGCGTTTAGGAAATTTTGGAAAATGAAAGTTTGTTATCGAAATCGATCTAATACACATAAATCTGATAAGAAGATATTTTATAAACTCGTAAATTAAAGTAACGATTAACGGATGTAGGAAAAATTATTAACTCGTTAATAGCCGTTACTTTCTTTCGAATTCAACGAAGGTTAAAAGCTTAACGAAAAAATAACGAGGTTAATTACGGATTAACCGCTTTAACGCGTTAATGCCACCTTTGTATATATAATATATAATAATTAATATATATATACTATATATATATATATATAAATAATAATAATATTTAGTAAATATAATAATACTATATATATATATATATATATATATAATTATATATAATATATATATATATATATATATATATATAATCATTCTCCAATAATATAAAATTCGCCGAAAATTTTTTATTGCCTTTCAGTTACTCTTCGATTGAAAAATTGAGAAAACCATATCAGCATGCTAAAGAAAATCATTAATAAATATATTTTTTAGATATTTTTATGCCCATGGTTTTTTTTATGTTTAAGCCATGTTTTTTCGTGCGTTCTCACGATGGTTTACAACCATCCCACCCTACTATCCACTACTATATCAATACTATATATACTAAAATATATATATTATATATATTTATATATATATACTATATATAATATAGTATAATAATATATATATATATATTATATTAGTGATGGGACGATTATCGTCATCGCAATCAGCATATTTGTTTTCAATCGTCATCATAATTTTTACCGATTTTTGCCGTTAATGAACAAATATAAGAATTTTTGATAATATTAAACTCAATAATATATAATTTATAATATAATATCTATATATATTATAGTATATATATATAATATATTATATATATATATATTATATATATTATTATATAATATATATATCATATATTATATATATATATATATATATATATATAATATAATATATATTATATAAAACTTTTGATTATGGTATGTATGAGGTTCCAGTGCCTATTTTCGCCTTTCTGTTCTGCTTCATACCAACACTCATCTCCAGACAACAACTTAGAGACACCATCTTTTTATCCACATATTATATACACATACTTATACCCACACACCCCCTCTTCTAGACAACATCTTACAGACATCCTCTCCCTTATACTCCGCTGAGTGTGGTAGAAATAATTGCCGCATCGTATGTTCCTGCATGTCGTAGAAAGCAACTAAAAGAGTGGTAAATTGGTTGGCTGCCCACTACCACTTATCTTTTGACAGGAATGCTAATGCAAGGCTCAGAAAGATCGTGATCGCCGTAAGCGGCGTTCTATCTCTCGGCGAATAATGTATGAATCGTATTGGATCATGGAATTTCAGAGGAATAAATGTTGAGAGAAGAGGAGAGATGTGATTGGATGTAGTTAGAAAGGGCAATTTGATTTTGCTAGCTGTGACTGAAACAAAGTGGAGGAACGTTGAAAATGATTGGTGTGGTGTGAAATGTTTTGTGTTGGTGTGGAAAGGAACGAGAGGGGGATAGAAAGATTTGCAATTCTGATAAGTGACTTGTGTAGAGAGCTATGTGAAAGATTTTGTGTGTGTGAGTGCCCTAGAATTCTAGGTTAAATTTAAGTTTGATAGGTAAAAATATGTGTGGTTGCGACATATGGTCCATCTGAAGGGTAATGTTGTGAAGAGTGCGATTTTCTGGCATAATCTGAATGATGTTTTGGATGGGTGAGTAGGGGATTTTAG
>JABUQX010026902.1:27500-37563 GCA_015478945.1 Trachelipus rathkii
GTTGATTACGTAATGTGTATATAGTTCGGGAGGAGAGCAAAAAAAAAGAAAAAATAAAATCATGGCACAATTGAATTTATTTGAGAATTATTCCTTAGTTAAACTAAATAAAATTTTAAGAAATTTTATTTGGTAAAATTTTCCCATGTAGAGCACGTAAATACAATAAATTAATATAAGAAAGTAACTATAATTCATTCGCCGACGAATATGGATTTATATTTTGTTCTAAAGAATTTTATCATAGGAAAAAGGGTTTTAATATAAATCTATAAGGATTGTAATTAAAACTGATGTTCCAAAGTGAATTTAGATTCCCGGGGTATATTAAATTGAAAGGGAGTAGAGAAATATAACAATTTTGATTAAATAAATATAGTAAGTGTATAAAATTCGATTTTGATAATATCTAATTATTACTATTGGCAACTGATACACTAAGCAGATAATAAATTTATCGAGCTAAGATGACGTAGATGGCCCAGGTGCTGCTTAAATCTGCTTTCGGCGCATGCGTGAAGAAAAAGAATTCTCGGTACGTGCTAAAGAATATTTATATCTAGAGAAAAGAAACGTGTTTGGGAATGTTTGACAAAATTTGCTATTTTCGTTTTTCTTTTTGCTTTTTCAATATTTGCTAAGAGGACATATTATAGTGATTATGTTCTCTTGTGTATATATACTATATATATATATAAATGTATGATATAATTTTCTATAAATTAAAACAATCATATATTAATTTGTCTATAAACGTATAAATATTAATTATTTATATTAAATATATATATATATATATAATATATATATATATATATATATATATATATATATATATATATATATATATATACTATATAGATACTTAGTGATGGACGAATATGAATTTTAAACGATGACGATATTGTAAATTTGACAATGAGATGATTAATTTGAAAAAAGCATATTTAAAAAAAATTCTCTCTCTCTGAAATTATTTAAGCAATCAAAATTTTTGATTCCTTAAGTCTAATAATAATAATATTAATAATAATAATAATAATAATAATAATAATTAATAATAATATAATAATAATATATTTATAATATAGTACCAATGAAACTATTTATATTGATGCTGTTACCCCTATGGGATAGGTAGATATGATGAAAGAGGAGACTCTTAATAAAGAAGGGAAAACAAAATCAATTGAATTCGCCACTGAAACAAAGGTTTTCACCTAGTTACAAATATCAGATAAAGTCTAATAGGTCAAACAATAACAGACAATACGATAATTCACAGAAATACCGTAGTCGTCCTACTGGTGAAAATACTTACAACAACAATGATAAGAATAGTTTATACTGTGATTATTGTGACAAGCAAGGTCATCTCATGCAAGATTGTTTTAAATATTTAGGAATATGTAGTTATTGCCGGTAGAAAGGGCATATTAGAAGTGAGTGTAGAAGCAGGTCTTCTTTACAATCACTGCCATCTCAGAGAAGAAAGTCCTTTTTGTAAAGGGCCACATGCGGGTATGGACTGCCCAAATAAGACATCACCGCAGCGAGATAACTCTCAGAAGCCAAATTCATCGACTCAATCCACTGAAAATAAGAATATTAACATAAAAAAATAAAAATTCCTCATCAGCCACAGAAAATGGTTTTAATTCACAGCAGACTGCAGAGCAGAAAAATGGACAGCCTCCTCGGAAATATATTACCAATTGTGATTGGTGTAATGGAGGTTCGCATTATGAAAGTCATTAAAAAGGCGAGGTAGAAAATGAGAAAAAAGGTTTAAACTAAGGAGTTCCACAAACGAGAGCCAGTTTGTGGACTCTATCCACCTAGAAACCAGAAGACAAGGATACAGTGGCTCCCCTATAAACAGTTATAGATAATGGAAATTCACAGTCACCTTCAAATGAAGAATTAAAAACAGTGGAAGTGAATCTATGTACCTCCAAAGTGGATCCACTTTTAGTTTGTGTGGCACTAAAGAAGAATAGCTCAGCTTATTAATAGTTGGTATGTAGATAATGGAGCAGTGGAGTCTAATTAGTGCAGTCTCTTTCTGAGCTGGGAAAATTTGATTATTACCACTACGCAACAGAGGATGTAAAATGCCATCATGGAATTCAGAAAAAAACAACAGAGTGCTTATATCTCAGTATGTAAAGTTACCAATGATCTTTGAAAATGGATTGGAGACTGAACCAACTCCATTCTTTGTTGTCCCTGCTGAACATCTACTGAGCTATCTGGTTTTGGAAGCAGTCTCATTGAAGAAAATGATTTGCTGCCTCTTAACCAACGGAGAATTAATCTGTCATCACATGGAGAAACTGGATCGAAGTGTGCTCCGGATTATAACTACCGCCGACCTTTTATAATTGTGTTAGTCCACTCGATTGTTATACCTCAATGTTCTTGTCGGTTGATTGAAATGAAGTGTTCGGATTTATCTGGTCATGCTCTAATGAGTTTTCATGGAAGTGAAAAAACTCCTGACATTCCCTTCTGGGTGGTGGATTTTGATGACTCTGTCCCACAGATCGCAGTACTGATATACTTGATTGTTGTTAAGTTATTGGAAAGAATTCTGTGATTGGGAAAACTACTTCCCATAAGTGTAAGACGTGCTTGAAGTGTCGGAAAATTATCAGCATGATCCCGGGAAATATTTTGCCATTTAATGCATGGATCGGAGCTAGCCTAATAGAGGAATTTAGTACTTTCGAATTACCACTGATGAAAGAACAAAAAGAGTCTCTCTTACAGACTTTATTGAGACATCAAGCTGCTTAAGTACAGGAGATCAAGGCGTGGTGTGCTACCAACATACCCATGGCATTGAACTGAACCCAGTAGACCTGTACGTCTTCCTGTTCACAGATTTCAAGGTCCCATAGCACAAGAAATAGAACAGCAATGTAGAGAATATTTTACCAGAAGATAATACGTCCAAGCAAATCGCCATATTCGCACCTGTTGTGCCAGTTCGCAAACCTGATGTACTTGTTTGTGTATGACATTTCGGAAGCTTAATGAAGTCACAAAGACTGATTCATTCCCGTTGCCAAATCTTATAGATTCTATTTACAATATGTCAGGAGCAAAAATCATATTTCTCAACAATTGACTTGGTGAAAGAGTATTACCAGGTGTCTATGGAAACAGATTAGCGTGGAGAAACTGCTTTTTCGACACCCTTTGCACAATATGAATATCTTAAGATGCCTTTTGGGGTGAAAAATGTCCCGCTAACATTTCAAAGAGCATGATGTTAGCATTGAACTGGATGCATGTCCAAGGTAATGGTTTTACCTGACGACATTATTGTTCTTATAGTGAAACTTTTGATGATCACCTAGACACTTTAGACCAAGTATTATCAGCTCTGGAGAAAAACGGATATAAGATAAAACCCAGTAAGACTCGTCTTTGTCGTACTGAGGTAGAGTTTCTGGGGTCATCACATTTTCCTAAGAAACGATTTTACCACTGAAAAAAAAAATTCTAGAAAGTTTATGATAAATTTTTATCGTAGGCATATACCAAATTGCTCCCAAATAAGTAAACCCTTATCGGTCGCAAATGGAGGAAAGACCATACAATGGACGCTGGAGTGTCAACAGGACTTTGATGAGCTGAAAAAAACTTTAGTCAATCCTCATTTACGTTATGCATTCCCTGATTACGATCCCTCAGCATCTCCGATGGAACTACATGTAGATAATTCAGACATGGGTGCTGGGGTATGCTTATCCCAGATCCAGGAGGGTGAACGAAGACCCATAGCCTTTATATCAATGACTTTTAATGGGATGCAGCGGAATTATGGAGTTATTGACAAAGAGTTGACCTCATTGAGATGGGCAGTCAAGTCCTTACAACCTTTTCTAAGAGGAGTAAAATTTATCGTTTATACCAACCATATGCCATTGATTTATCTCCTAAATATGAGTTTAGTGGATGGACAGTTAGCCCGTACTTTGGAAGAACTTAATGAATTTGACTTCGAGATTAGGCATATATCTGGTAAGAATAATGTGGTTGCTGATGCGCTTTCGCGATCCCCTATTATAGTAGATTCTGATTCCAATGATTTGGAAAATAAACCAGAGCTATTGGGGGAATTCATCCCCAAAGGATTCACAGTGGTAGAAGTTGCCGGAGGAGGTGACTCCTTATACAAATGTTTTTCTATATACTTATATGGGATACCAGACCATCATCGAGACCAACGAGTGTCCTTACTGGACGAACTGAAAAAACATTTGCAAAAATACAAACTACAAGGAAAACAACTGCAAAAGAAAATCAGGTTGTTAAAAATCGTTGGGCAGATGCCCATTCCAGAAATTATAAGATGCTTTAGTAATTTATATAAGCTTGGGTATTAGTCTATGTATATTGACAAAATCTTTATTCATGGAGGGCAGTTCACCAAGAATGTATGTTCATCTGAAGTGCATGGAGGTATCTCACTACAATTTCTGTTGCTAAAGGATAGGTACCTCAATTCAAGCAATGGTGCCGAGCATTGACTTGCTTTCGTATGAGTATCCTGTTAGATACTAGGAGCATCACCTTGATGAAAAAGAAAAAAACCAAAAGTGAGAGAACTTAAGAAATCTTTGAAATGAATTCAGGATAACTGAATAACTCACATTCATCAGAAAACTGAAACTCACATTCTCAATATTGAATAACTCACTTCTCACTACATGCATAACTCACCATTCTCACTTAATGAATAACCACATTCTCATAAATGAATAACTCCACATTTAAAAGAAAATGTGCCTGCCTTATATGCTGCTGAAGAGAGGTCCGCTAGAATCATGGTCTCATTTATCTCATTCATTTACATTCATTCTATCTTCTCTCTTAATCTGTTTTCTTAGACGGTCACTCATTCATGCTGTTCTCTTACTTATCATCTTATTTATTTTTTAAATTTAATAATTTATTTAAATATAAAGATTTTTCATGAACCATATTAGATCAATTACTAAATTAAATACTAGAGTAAATTAATGGTAAAATTAAAATTACCAAGTAAATGTAAAAATTCTTTGCTTAACATTTTGATTTAAATATTAATTTAAACTTAAATTAAATTAGAGATTGAATTTATTTTGCTTAAAAAATTTGACTAGGAATTGACTTCTTTAAAGTACATAAAGAAAAATTATCCTAGATAGGGAACATTTTACATTTCATTCTAAAGACAAAGATATTTTATCATATATTCACAGGAAAGATGCCCACTATACTAGCCCTGGGGGGGCTAGTTTAAATGAACATGGTTATCTAGAATCAGAAATGTCATCTCTTACAAACTCAGTAACTGACTACGCAAACTTATGTAATTGGAAACAGAAGAATATTTATTATTTTATAAATGATTAGAAAAATCAATGGGGAAAATAAGATGGAAAGCATTGACTGCTTAACACATAAATGAATTGAACAGTGTAAAAATTTGAAAACAGAACTCCCAGTTAATTAGTCTTAAGTTCTTGGTAGAGAAGTAAAATTTTCTTCGTCTAATACTCTAATTTAATCATTGCAAATTTGTCTCGACAAACATGTTGTGCCCATGTCGGCCATTCTTAGATTTCTTTTGGTTCGTTACTTGGGTCTCCCTAGTATCCCAGGAGCACCCCGCAAGAATGCCGTGTAAGCGTATATATATATATATATATCTATATTATATATATTATATAATATATAATAGGTTATCTAATATAATATAATATAATAAATATATATATATATATATATATATATACATATTTATAATATAAATATATATATAATATATTTATATATAATATATATATATATTATTATACTCATATAATATAGTATATATATTTAGTTATATATAAATTAAATATATATATATAATTAATATATATTATATCATATCTATAATAATATATATATATTATATATAATATATATATACTATCTATCATATATATCTACTATATTATATTAGGGATGTGCCCAAAGTATTGGATATTGGCGCAGGTATTGGCCCATTTTCGGGTATTGGTATTGGGCTCACTAGAGAGGGTAATTGGCATTTAGCCCCAGGTATTGGTATTTTGAGTCAATAATGTGTCAATGAACTGTTCAAGCAAAATCTTTTAATGGTGGTAAAAAAAAAAAAAGGATAAAAGTAAAATATGTTAATGCTCTTGAAACTTCCGTTAGAGAAATAAGTTTATAAAAATATAAATAATAGTGGTCTTTTTCATACATAATATCTTTAAATAGAAAGTATTTGTATTTGCTGAAATTCCAGTATTGATATTGGCAGCATGAGCATCAATGAGAGTAATTCGAGGTATTACGGCAACGATTCAGCAGTTCTGGCACATCAACTAACTATTATATATATTATAATATATATAATCATATATATTATTAATAATTATACATATAATATACATTATATAGTACTTATATTATATATATTATTTTATACTATATTATATTATATATAATCACTATATAATATAGATTAATATAATATTTAGTATATATATAATAATTAATATATATATATATATTAGGTGATGATGCCGATATCCTTAAAAGAAAAAGAGGCGATACGATCTACTATTTTTTTTTAAGGTACAGTCAGTACCGCACTCACGTTGTAAAATTAATGAATTAAATACACCAGTTATAAGATATCGAACATTTTGTGTACTGCTAGGCAACTCAAGGTTGATTCCCTGTACAACAAATACTTAGTCATTTATTTCATATTCGGTTTTCCAAATGAATGCTTTATTTTATTTAATTAAAGAATATGAAAATTTTTGATGTAAAAGGAAAATCAGCAAATACTTTTTAAGCATATGATATGATTCAGACTTTATTCAAAATATTTGCCATTATCCATTTTCCAGTACAAGTATTAACAAAAGTTTAGCTACTAGCTTTTATGTTTTACATGATTTCAATTTACAAACAAGATTCTTCAAATAGCTACAATCACATAAAGAATAAAAATTTTTTTTTTTTTTTTTTAAATTTTTATGAAAGAAGACTTCATTTAATTCAGCTGAAAAGACGAAAATAACACAAAACCTAATATTCAAACATGAACATAATAACTACAATACTCCTTTAAGATAAAGAAAGATATTCATTCAATAATCAAATTCAAAAATTCTCAAATTTGTGATGCAAAAAAACATTAAGCTTTTTCACTAGTATCTGGCGCAGAGATTCCCAGTTTTGGGGTGTTAACATTCTCACCTACACTAAAAAATACGCTCGCTCTTGACTGAATGAGGGAGGGGCTGAATAAATATTTGTCTGCAAGCAACTGAGAATAGATGGGGAATAGAAATCCTTGGACCATTTCCATCACCACATGAAAGAGTTCCTTCAGTAAGCCGCCATCTCCGAGTGAATTTCGTATATGAGACCTTCATCTCACCTCTTCACGTGTCAAAAAATTTAATATAACTTTGCTCCTTGATGAATGATCTCTTCAGTTATTTTCGATGAGGTTTCCTTGGAGTGATTCCTTTGAAAGTGAATGAGATGTCTATGCAATTTCCGGCCATGAACTTATCAAAGTCTTAACATACCCAAATCCTCTTCATCTTCAGTAGGTTTATTTGCTGAAAAGCCACCATCGTCACTAATCATGCTATTGCCAGGGGTGCTGACAAGGAATGAATATATGTGTGAGATCTTTTTTTTTTTTTTTTTGTCAACCGAGCAGCTCCTCGGTTATGCTATTTATAATGCATTCTAGAAGTGGTTCACCGTCGGGGATGCCATTCTTGTGGGGTTTCAGCTAGCTTAAGAATTCCTTATTAGAACCTTTTTATTAGTAATGGGACGATTAAGAATTTTGACGATGACGACGACACTGACGATTTAGTAAATTTTAACGATGACGATTAATTGAAAAGTATAATTTTAAAAATTCTATATTTAATAAAATTTAAAAATTTAATAATAAGAATAATTAAAGTAGTGTTTCACTCTCGAGTATTCAAATATCTTAATTTTAAATGTGGTAAATTATATAGAACTGCATTAATACATAGAAGTTTTCTTGTTATTCATTAACATCTAAGGATTTTAGCATCTTTCTCACTCACAAAGTTTCAGAAAGATGTCGTCTGATCCATCGTCCTATAACACTCTCTCTCTCTCTTTCTCATTAACTTATACTATCTCTCTAGTCTCTTTGAAATAAATATTCGTTCATCGTCATACGTACCTCTTCGTCCTGTGTTAATACTCAGTCTTTTCACTCGATGCGCTCTTCATTAACAGTAATAGTCTCTCTCAGCTTAAAAATTTTAATCATCTCTAGTGTTAAATCAACCTTACACTGCCCAATTCTTCCTCTTTTTGAGGGACCGTCCCTTTTTGTAACTTTTCGCTGGTTCTACTGTCCTCTCATCACTGTGCCTTTTTTCCTTCCCTCCACTCTCGCTTTGGCCATACTGATCCAGAAGACATTGCGGCACCGCCACTGCATCCCTTTCTTCACGTGTCGCTAGGGACCCTCTGCGCTCTCCCTATTCTCACCAAAGGGTCTCAGATATCCACAAAACAGCTAATATCAGCTCTTCCTCCGATGTATCTCTCCTATATTTTCTTGTATTTCCTCTTAGTGTTTGATCTCTTTTTGATCTCTTTTTTTTATTTTTTTTTTTACATCAAATCTAAAAAATATATATATAACAAAACACAAAAAAAAAACTTTGAATCAAAAAATAATCAAAAATAAAAAAAACACTCACATATATAAGATTTCATCGCAATCGCGTTTATAATATCCCTATATTCTCTTTTCTTCTTATTTTCTTTTTCCTTTTTTTCAATATGATCTCACATCTTCTTCTATTCCCATCGGCAACACCTCCGACGTTATTGGATCATCCTTTTCATTTCTTCTAATTCTGGTATTCCTATCATATAAATTTCCATTTCTCCTGAAATACAATACAATCATAAGAATTTATAAAATTTTCTTTTATATAAAAGATTAACAAAGAAAAATACTATATTATCTATTAAAAAATAACTAATAAAGCTAAAAATATACGTATATTATATATAATATATATATTATAATTTCGAATGCTAGACAACGTATTAAAATAGCATAAAATTGTTCCTTTATTATATATATATTACTTTAAATATTAACAATACAGTCGAATATTGCCTTAACTAGCAGTAGGGTGAGTTAACCCCCCTTATGGCTAGCATTGCGCCAAAACGTGGTGCATTGGGAATGATATATATATAGAGTGGTAATCAGCTAATATCTATGACATCATGTGCTTACGAAGGCTACTTTTTGGGAGATTTTAGATATTTTAACAACTGGTGAGTGACTATGCGATTTCATATTTCTAAATGTCTCTGATTATATTTAATCTAAGTTATATATTATTGTATCTAAATCACATATATTTAAGTTGGTTTAACTTTATCAATATATCATTTATTAAATATTAGAAAAATAAAAATTTTATACATAATTTAATTTTTTATCAATAGAGTTTTTTTTTTAAAGTTCTGGCAAGATTATATATAGATAGATGTTAGGGTAACAAATTCGTATAATGTTTTAATTTATGCATTTTTTTTTTTTTGTAGTCGTCGATAATCTCACTAATATATTTACAGTAACTATATATATAATATTTGGTAGTAGTTTTTATCCCTCCGGCAAAATTCGAAAAACCTTAAACATGATTATTTATAAGATAAATACCTTAGTAAGGTATAAAGGGACATCGTCATATAAATTATACGAAATGATTATTATTATCATATAGTTGAATAATCAGTATATTTTTAGTGTTTTATCGTGATAGTGAGTGAGAGTTCTCATTACAATACTTAATAATATCGAATAATACTTATAGGCATCAGATTACAAATGGATTATAAATATATTTTAAATGTTTTTATTTTTATTAACACATTTATTCTACATACAATTAAGATCATTAATTTACTTATCTATCTTAAATGCAGTTAGTAATTACCGTTATATATATAG
>JABUQX010026903.1:0-17500 GCA_015478945.1 Trachelipus rathkii
ATGCTCTTCTATTTAGTGTTTCATTTCGACCGTGCAACGCAAGCCTTATATCTACTAGTAAGACAAAGGGATAAAGAAAAAATAAAGATACTATCTATATGATTTGGGATTAAGAGAATAATAACAGAAGAAAGAATAGATGGTAGGATGATTTAAATAAAATGATAAAATGAAATACGAAAAGAATAATAGATAGAAGGAATGTAGTAAGGGCGGAGGTAGGAAATTAGGGTAATGACCACTAAACTCATATAAGCACCAAAAAGGAGAGATAACTAAACAAAATGAATAAGAAGGCAAGATGCGAACTAAAGTTAGGGAAACAATAAATTTAAATACAAAGAGTAAAAAACTAAAATGGTAGGGATATGAAGAAGGAGTACATAGAGATAAGGGACCTTTAACAAACACACTCAATAGGAACGGATTAAAATAATCGCAACGTAAAAATATTTAAATAACATAGGGGCTGTAGAATACCTAATGGGTTAAGACAAACAAAGTAAGGGACATAGTGAGCCGAAAAATCAATAGGTTGCAGCACCCCTTAGTGCTTTAACAGAAGGAAAGAGGAAGAGAGATAGTTGGTCTGCTAAAGCCAGACGGATCTAGCGTGGGCGAAAGTATCGTTTAGTAAAAGAAGTACAAAGAGATTGGATTGCAGAATGTTGAAATCGAAATATAAAATGTAGAAATAAAGAAGATTATAAGGATTGACATCTAATTTTTTTTTCTTGAACCAAAAGTCTTGTATGCAATATTTCGCATTCTCAAATCGGTCATGAAAAATCTTTTATTTGAGTAACTAAGTGTAGAGATATCTTACACGTCTGATTATATACTTCATTTATCCCACTGTAGATCTGCCACACCGCAATGTACATGTCTCTCATTCAAGATCAGTTTTCAATGTTTTCAGTCTTTATTATCAGTGCCATCAATTCTCAACGTAACTGTGAGGTTAGCCAAGTTTGGTATTAATCTGCAAAACTTGGAAATCATTTACTATTTAGAAGTCCTTGGGTCTAAATACATGTATATTATGAGGATACAGGTCACTTGAGCTAAGAATCGATTACGACCCAAAGCATTTGAGGTTCCTCCGTCTTTTTCCATTAATTAAGGATTTGGAAGTTGATAGCTAGGTGGTCTCAGATCTACATGAAGAAACCCTCGTATGATTAAGTAAAAATGATTGAAGTTTTAAAAGTTTTGTGAGTTTTACCAACTCGCAGCAATGAGATTAGGTCACCGTGGATTAAAAAACTATCTCTTTATGAAGGTTGAAACCAGAAGTTTCGGACTTATCTACTTTAGTTAAAAGGCAGAACAAAGTTCTGAAATACGCTATTTCTTTAAAATGAAAACAAAACAAAGTTTGCTAATTATTATGTCTTTAAAACAGAGGAAATAAAGTTTCCGTCTATTATTTCTTTTGAATACGGCGTAACTTCAAAGGTTAATAAAGGATTTAAAATAAAATCCAAAAATAAAAACACGATTTTTTCAACAAAAGTAACAAAAGTCAATTTTCTGTTGAGATACTCTTTTCTTCATAAGTAGAAAGAGCAAATCATTGGCCCTCTCGTTGAAGGTTGATTCTCACTTGACGAATTTCTTCTTTTTTGTAATCTATGGATGACTTGAGATCGGAGTGGAACGCCTTTTCCTGAATTTTGAGGGACTCCCATGCCGGAAAGCTGGGCGTTTTCTTGTTAATTTGATTTGGAGGTTAGGGAGTTTCAGGGTATTGAGGGGTATCTTTAAGTGTGACTTCTTCTATTTCTTTCTTGAATTAATTTTTTCTAGCTGAGTATTCTTAACGAGATCGGGCTTTATTTACAATATTCGTCGAACTTTTTTAAAAAACTTTTAGCTTACGCAAATTTACATAATTAGTTACCCATAGATATCAAATTTTGTTTTTGTGATAGTTACTTTACGGAAGCTTTACTTCCCACGCTAAACACAGAGTGGTGAAGTATGTTATAGTTATTATATAAGATATAAAAGCTAAACTCGATAAATAAATAATATCATATTTTGATGGCCATCTCCGAAACGCAGCCACAGAAATGATCTATGTAGGAAACATTTAATGAAATGAAGATACTTTAAGAAAAATTACAATATCATATCAGTAAAGTAATCTTTACACAGTGCAAGTGCATACCATGCGGCCTTCCTCCTGAGTCTAGAGTGGCCACATCCTCCATCACGCGCAATCTCGATATGCCAGAACCAACCGGTCCCACCCCATGAGTATTTATGTCAGGTCAGCACATAATACAAATATACGTACTAAGCATAATGTACAGAGCTTACAAGATAAAAAATGGTATACTAAACAAAAATTAAAAATATTATGTCACATCCTGAAGGCACACGATTCAACAATACCTCAGAATATCTGTTTATCGTTCCGTTGACATAAGCAAAATGCCAAACTTTAATGCTAAGAAGATACACGATTGTTTACACTAAAAATACTTAGCGATACGTGCACGACAATGGCATAAGTGTCCACAGATCACTATGGGATCAGAGGAATCGTGGAACTTTCGGCAGGTGGGTGAGACTCTAAGACTCATAGAGTGGAAAATCTGTCCATATAGGGCTGCAATGTGGCGAGTCATTCATATTTCGAAGAGAACGCTCGATCACTTCGGCATCGGGGGCACCAAACCTATCGGAAATCGTTGAAAAAACAACCTGGCTGTGATTCTGAGTTTGGATATAGACTCTTAATGTCTCTACGGAGCCACGTACCAGGCACTCAATCACCTGGAGGTTAAATTAGATAACTGAAGTAACGGCTAACGACCAGGAAGGGGATTGAGCAAAAGTTGAAGCAGATTAACCAGTTGCAGGAATTTTTATTGGCATTGGCTAAATTCTTCATTTGTGAAAAACATCGGAGAAGATAGGTATGAAATATTCAAGAATCGAAGTCAAGGACCTGAAAGGTTTGTGTCGGAATTCAAAATGAGTAATCAGACCCTAATTCCAAATATTTAAATTGAGAATGAAAAAGATCCGTATCGAATTAAGATATGACTTGCGGCTTTGTTGAGTCATCTTTTGGAGTTCTAGATTTTGATTATGTTTTGTATTGATTTTGTGTATTTCTTTTTCTTCATTTGGGTTGTTTTCCTTCGGTTATCAGAAGAGCGCTGATATGAAGTTGTGGGTGTATTTTCTCCGGTATCTATATATATATAGTTATATATAGTATATTAGTATATTATGTATATATATAATTATTATATTATATATATTAATATATTTATAATATATTATTATAGAATAGTATATATATATATAATATTATATATAATAATATATAAATATAATATACTAATTAAAAAACTCATCAGCTGAATTTCTGAATTTGTAAAAAGTTAAAAATTTGTATTTATGTTCGTACTTATGCCATGATTTGCATAGCAAAATTTTAACATAAGTAAGAAAGAAAATTGTATAATTGTATATAAAGGCTTCTCTCTGCCTTGTTGAGTATTCTATTCTCTTCTCTACTCTGATCTCTCACACAGACTCACTTCTTCACTGCTTGCTCCCTAAAGAACACCAGAAACTTTCGAATTTACAAGAAAAAATCAACTTTCAAAAAGCAAGTGCAGGAAAACTCCAGGCTTATTAAAAAGTCTGACCAAGAATCTCGATTGACAAAAGAATTCAAGATGTTTTGAGTAAGTGATGTAGAACACTGGGCAAAGTCCAAGACTGTTCCCTGAAGTTGTCAAAGAAAAAAGAGAATCTCAGCGAAGGGGTAACTTTTGTTACGTGTGTTTGTTGAATAAATCATCGTTTGTTTAAGGATTTTTAAATCCTCATCTAACTTATGTAGTGGCCTTCAGACGGGACCATCTACATTAAATTAAAAGGGGCCTAACAAATTTGTAATCCCGGAAGTAAAACAGACTCGGCACCTTCTGATAACCCATCAGAAGTTCACCAGTGATTGTATCACGGATGTCGGACAATTTGAGGAATTGATACATTAACACTCTCTTTCCCTGACTCCTTAATCGTACTCTAAACAAGAAAAGGTGTCGTCGTCCAAAGAAAAACAATGCAAAATGTAGAAGAAAAAGAAAAAAAAAAGGAAAATAACATTTAAAATAAATACTCCAATTCAGAAAGCTCCAAGAAGATGAATTAAAACGAAAACCACAAATAAGACATTATTCGCATACAGACTTCGTTTATAATTTTCAAATCTAATTTTGGATTATGGTCGTCACCTTTTCAACTATTGGATTCCACTACGAACGTTCAGGCTCCTCTTCGAATTCTTAAAAATGGTCAGTTGCCATCTTCCCTATGTTTCTAACTGACACAAATCCCCACTTAAATATCACATTCTCCTTCTTACAACCTAACCACATTACTAGATTACTACTCCCGGAAAGTAAAAAAAAATAATTAACATTATTGCAAAAACTCGAAAAGGCTCATTTTCATTAAGCTAAGGTATGATGCAGTCGACTCTTCAATTCCCCCTAGGCGTTCAGGTCACCGTACTCTCATACTAGATTCCAAAAAAGCCAGCAACAGGTGATGGTGACTCCCAATTGTGTCCCGTGAGTTAGTATAACATTAAATTCTATACCAAAAAAGAATCGCAACAAGTTCTTTTGTTACAAGATTCTCCGTATGCATTGTCTCATCCAAGTGTCAAAGCTATTCTTCAAATGATAACGAGCTAGTTTCTGGTCATATAGGATTATCACCACTGAATATTTCCACCGCATGGCCTTAATCTTAATCACACCAATGTCCTTCACAAAAATTACTCAATATTGTTCTCATCGCTACTCACATTGCGACGTCATGCCACTACCGGCAAAGACTTTGTCGATATGGTTATCGAATAATCTAACATCTTCTCATTCAACTGCTTACCTTTGTATAACATTTTGCCTACGCTATGGGCATCGTATCATTAGCCATCCTCATACATAATTTTGGTAATGGCATGCCCTATTTTTGCTAAATTTATAGTCAAATCGCACTGATTATAGCACTTAAGTACTATCACCAAAACAACGCTTATCTCTCAGCTGATAAAAACGCTGAATTGACGCATTTCAATTTTAAGTAATTACATCTCTTGATTTGATATAGTATGGTCCGTCGCCCACAATCAATACACAACGCTGTCCCCTCATCAGGCGCACCGCGAAACTGGAGAGACGCACAACCTGTCATACCTGTCTCTAGACTCCTCATTCGTCCTCATGTTCTGGGTCTCCTTCATCCTCCTTCCTCTTCTTCTTGCTCTGTTTGCATTCCATGTTTTACATATTTTCTGTCTAATCTTCTCGTGCATTACAATTATTGATGTTGTCTTTGATGTTATCGGAACCAAATCAGAATGATGCTTATAACTTCGAATGCCGTTAGGCAATACGGTATCACTCATTTCTTCATCTTAGGTGATCTCTTTCTCTTTCTGAATTTTTTATAGTATTGTGTAGCGCATTTTCGAATGGCACCCAAATATGCTGTACATCTTGAATGATTATTCAGTTTTTTCTTTAATTATGTATTTTATATTTTTACATTCCGTTTTGGCTATGCGGAGGTAGTTGGTCCGATAGCACACTCAATTATAGAGCTAATTTGAACTTATAAATTCATCTTATTTTGTGTTAGACTTATAGCATAGTTTTGGTAATCAAACAATGTTGAACACTAAAGAAAAATAGAAGAGAATTATTGCATCTAACGGCTTCGGCCCCTGTATCTTGAATTGAGTATGTTCTTTCTCTGCTCCTACTCTGATCTTCTGTTACTCAGACTCCCTTTCCACATTGCTGCTCCTAATATTAAGACAAGAACTTCGAAATACTAGCAAAAACGCAACTATATTTCAGTCAAGCCAACTCAGGTAAACTCATGGACAACAGATAATACAGATCACAAGAAATGTTGCAAGGATAGGCGTGTTCTGACGACTAATGTTCTAAAGTGTAGAATCACCGCAAGCGGTCACGAGGTCTACATAGGACGTGTCCTCAAAAGAACAAGATCCCTGAAAGAGAAAGGACGCCGGTATATTTGTTCTCTGTCGTATTTGATTTTTGAACAGTAATACTTTATCTAGTCCTCTCTAAGTATTTTAATATTTTCTTAATCTTTTTAAGCAGGGGGCTAGCAGTCCTCTACGTTGGCCTTTACTCAGACTGGGACCATGCGACGTATCAATGAGGAACGGTAATACTTATACGTATACTTCGTCGGAGTAATTACGTTCCCTAATACGTTGAAACATTAATCATCGAGTCCTAACATCCATAATATACAGTTTTAGATCGTATATCGATATATAGGTGATATATATAGTGATGGTTATACCTAAACATTAGTATTTTCAGGATATATGAATCTGTTATGACTATCTATGGGATGGTATCGCTTAACGGGGTGCAGCACCTACCTATATTTATGGGGTAATATACGCTTACATAGGCTTACTATCCTCAGACTAAAACCTTCATACGCTACCTGAGTAATGTAATATGTTGCTCAGTTATTTTATGCTCTATATACAATATGAACTATATATTCCTCACGTTTTCTAAGACCTATATAACTCTACTATATTTACCTTACATATTCGATAAAAAGTAATATAGGGTGGGCAAATCGTAGTCAAAAACTTAATGTTAGTTATATATCTGATTTACAGTATAGTCTTAACTAAGAGGTAGCACTATATAATTAGACTTTATATTCTCCTTGTAGCTACTATTTATATATTAAAACTTATCGAAATATGATTATGGTTATTCTCGATTATGTATATTTTTTCTCTTCCGTAGTTAAACATATTAGATAATTTATTCTATGCCTGGTAAATAGAAATGCCGAGCAGACAAGAATGTGCACGGTTTATTTTATAATATTACTATTTCTATGGATTATTATATATAATGCTGCGATCATATTTAAGCAGAAACGGGGCGTTAAGTAGGATTGCCGGCAAATACGATAGTGTTTTTCTTGTTTTTCCTTAAACAATGCAGTGAAATAAATTATAAATGATGGAAAAAATATTGGCCGTAGAATAGTTATGTGGAAGAACGTGAGAGTAAGATTATGTTACATGTGCGTTAGTTTAAAGTAGATTTGTAACTTTAATCTTTCCTTTAATTAGCTTTTTTCGGTATATACACCTTTCGAAGCGACTGGACGTTCTTATCTTGGTTGCATTAGTTGTGTTAACCAACAAGTAAAAAGCTTATCTAACAGTCGCGACAAAAATAAGTTATCCATAAAGCGAAATTACTAGACTAATTATATTCTAGATATATACCTATAATAGGCAAGATAAAAGGTAACTCTCCAGTATATATATAATATAGTATATATGTAATTAATATTAATATATATATGCATAATATATATATTGGGTATATTATATGATAAATCATAAATTCATAATTAACATTACCGTCTTATATTGAGTTATATAGATATATAAAATATATATACGTGCCCTAACTACGTTAAGTATAATATAGTAAATAGGATATATTATAAATATATAATAATATGATATATATATATAATATATAGGTATTACAGATAAATATTATATATATAACCAACACTATAAAAAACATACATCGAAGTTTGTTAATATAAATATAAAATATAAAAATATTAATATAAATATAAGTTTTAAATTATAAATTTTATAAGTATAAATATCAAAATTATAAAATATAAATATAAATATAAATATAAATTATAAAGACTATAAATATAATTATATAAAATTTCAATATAATATAAATAATAAATATAAAAAAGGAAATATAAATATACAGTATAAAAGTACATCGTATTTATATCACTATTATAGATATATATACCTTAAAAATCATATATATATTATCAAAATAGTAATATCCTTGTCGTAAATTTCTTAATTAAAGTTACCAACCGCATGTTAGTATTTATATAGTTTATTTCCAATGGATATAAATATATTGAATTATAAAATTATATGAATATAAATTTTAATTCCATATATTAATAAATATTAATTAAGTATTAATATATTATAAACCTAAGTTTTATTAATATTTTTATAAGAATATTATAATAATTATAATAATCTATTAAAGATTATATAATATTATTAAAATAATATCAGTATATATGTGATAAAACTCCTATTTTTCATAAATTATATAATATGATATGGTATCTTAATCATCTATGGATATTTATATATTCTTAAGTTAATATAATTGGTATAAACTCTTCTGTGAGAAATCACAGACATCACTGCTTAGGTAGCTATAAAATATTCTTTGTAGACTTACATAACAAACTACCCAACAGACACCATAATATTATGTTAGGGTGATTAATTGAGTTTCAAGATTCTCTATGGTACTTCATATTATCGAATACTTAAAACCTAAAATAATCTCTCTCGGATTCATACAATCTCTGAATTTCTCTTTTAATATAAATATTAGACCAATCATAACTATTTTAGATCACAAAGGCCGGAAAAATTATCTTATGGAAGAGATATAGTAGTCGCACTTACCGAGCTATGTTTGTATGCAACATTTTTATGATACAATCATATATTTATGGTTAATTAGGTATAATATTGACAATGCATAACAATTATCTTGGAGCGGTTGGTATACCATATAACGACTCTGTTGGCTTCTGTGCCTATATGATAATACCTATCAACCAAAATTTTGCTGACAAAGAAGTTTAGCTGAAAATATCAGAAGAGGTTATACTATATATAATAAATACTAAATATAACCTAATATATATAATATATATATATAGTATTATTAAGCGTGTCGAGATTAGTAACTGGCGGTCCAACTACTATACCGAGTCAACGTCCGGTGTAAGATATTCAATATACATACTCGGATGTGGATAGGTCACATGAGGGCATAATAATGACCTAATATAACACTACAAATAATAGTAGTATATATTATATCATAACCAACACCTATTATATAGTACCATAGTATACTTATATTATACTATATATAAATAATATATATTATATATATATATACTAATATAATATATATATATATATATATATATATATATGCATTAATATAAAAGTAATATTAAAGATATATATATATATATTATTAATATAGATATATATATATATATTATATATATATATATATAATATATATATATATATATATCATAGTATTATATATATATATATATTAAATATATACTATATATATATATAAGATATATATCATATATTATATATAATATAATATAGATTATATATATATATATATATAAATATACTATATATATATATATAAATACTATATATATTATATATATATATATATATATATATATTATATGTTTAGGAATATATATTTATTATATATATATATATATATATTATATTTATATCTATATTTTATATTTATATTCATATTCATGTTCATATTTGTATTAGTCTGGTTGGTATATTTTATATTGTTTTATCTTGTAAATTAATTATTTATATTATATATGTATATATATTTTATATTTTATATTATAGTTATAGAATTATATTTAATTTATATTCAATAATTATATTATATTTATCATTATTTAATATCTGTTTTTATTTATATTTATTTAAGTGTGTTATATATATAACAAACATATATTAATATAATATATATTATATATAATTTACTATTATATATCTGTAGTATGAAAAATTTGATTATTATCTATATATTATATATATATATTATATTATTATATACCTAATAATATTATACCATATAATAGATATAATAGATTATATAATATATATATATAATATATTATATATAATTAATATATATATATATATAAATTATTATAATATATATATATAGTAATTTTTTGGCTGATTACCGTTGCACTTTATTAAGTTTTTTTTTTTTAACCAATGTTAAAGCGAATAGAGAGGCCAGTCGACTTCGAAAGGTATGTAATACGAAAAAGCTAATTAAAGGAAAGATTTTAAAGTTTAAATCACTAAACTAACGTAACTAACATTAATCTTACTTAACGTTCATAACGCTACCTTAATGTAAGTATTTTTTATTTTTATATTTAATTTCAAGGCATTTGTTTAAAAAAAAGAAAAAATACGTATTTGGGCACCATGAGCGTTTGTAGATTTTGTTCGATAATATACATAGAAAAAAATAAAAAATAACCAAATTTTTCTCTCTTTTCCCCAAACAATTTACAGAAGAAATATTCAATCGAATGTCCATATATATATATATATATATATATTATATATATAATATATATATTTATATATATATATATATATTATATATATATATTTATATTATATATATTCTATTATACTATATATATACACTTATAGTTAATATATATATTATATTAGAATATATATATATATATAATTATATCTATTAATACTATATATATATATATTAATATATAATATATAACCGTATATATATATATAATATATATTATATTATTATATATATAATATAGATGGTCCAGTCTGAAGGCCACTATATAAGTTAGATGAGGATTTAAAATCCTTTAACAGACGATGATTTATTCAACAAATACAAGTAACAAAAATTACCCTTTCCTTGAGATTTTTTCTTTGAGGACAGTCTTAGACCTTGCCTGGTGTTCTACTTTACTTGCTCAAAACGTCTCTTGATTTTTTTGTCTTATACTGTAGCTGCGAGTTTTACCCTCACTTGCTTGAAAAGTTGCAGTTTCTATAATTCGAAAGTGTCTCTGCTTTTTTAGGAGCCAGCAAGTTGAGAAGTGAGTCTGAGTAAGAGATCAGAGTAGAGAAGAGATAGAATACTCAACAAGAAGGGTTCTAAAATATTTAAGAAGTTCTCTTTTTTCTTATGTCAAACATTTTTAGCGAGTGCGCAAATCTAGCCGCTCCAATGAGGCGAGACGAACAAAATGAAGAATTTTTAACTTTTACAAAAAAATAGGTTATAATTGAAGTGTGCCATATCATTACCTCCCATGCCAGAACGGAATTGTTAAAAATATATAATACATATATAGAAAAATAATCAATCATTCAATAGTAACCATACTTCACATCAAGTTCTTTCGATGCGCTTAAAATATATAAAAAATTTCGAAAGAAGTTAAAAATAATAAAAAGAAATTTATTAATGCAAATGGCATTCGAGTATAAGCATATTGATTATGATTCCGGTAGACAAAGCCCACATACGAAATATTTGAAGCAGAGATTACAAATAGAAAACGAAACATACAAAATTCAAAATGTTATACTAAAATGAAAATGCGCATTCAAATACAAGTATATCTGATTAAATCCTTAGATATAAGCATGCATACAAAGTTTTATGATCCTTGCTTGACATTCAACTCTTCATCTCATACATAATAATTTATTTTCTTGATTATCGCACAAAAGTTTGCGTGGAGAATGTCAATTGACGATGAAACTTGAAATTTTGACATTGGTGATAAGATAAGGCCATGCCGTGAATATCTTGATCCATATGAGCCAAAAAACACTCGTTTCATTTTGAAGAGAAGCTTTGACACTTGGATGAGACATACATACGGAGAACTTGAAAAAGAACATGTTGCGATTCTAGTTTGGTATAGAATTTAATGTTATATAATCACCACATGGGAGTCAATCACTTGGAGCTTTTTAGGAACTAGATGAAGAGGTGACGACCAGGGGGAATTAAGAAAGTCGAATGATACCAGCTTTGAAAAGAGTTTTCGGTTTTTGCTATTGTTATTTTTTCTTCCGTAAGTATAGGATGAAAAGGAAAGGTATTAAAAATGGGAGATGGCACTGAACCATTTAGAATTCGAAGAGGAGCCTGAAGGTTCGTAGTGGAATCAAAATAAATTTCAGACCATAATCCAAAATTAATTGAAAATTATGAAAGAAGTCTGTATCGATAATGTTTATTTGTGGTTCGTTTTAATCATCTTCTTGGAGCTTTCTGATTTGGATATCTATTTTTATTTATTTCTTTTTTTTCTTTTTCTTCATTTTGATTGTTTTCTTTTGGAGACGAACTTTTCTTGTTGAGGATTAAGGAGTCAGTAAAAGAGAGTGTATGTATCCAATTCCTCATTGTCCGACATCGTGATAAGCAATCACTGGTGAAACTTTGATGGGTTATCAGAAGGTGCCGAGTGTTTTACTTCCGGGATTACAAATTTGTTAGGCCCCTTTTAATTTAATGTAGATGGTCCCGTCTGAAGGCCACTACATAAGTTAGATGAGGATTTAAAAATCCTTAAACAAACGATGATTTATTCAACAAACACACGTAACAAAAGTTACCCCTTCGCTGAGATTCTCTTTTTTCTTTGACAACTTCAGGGAACAGTCTTGGACTTTGCCCAGTGTTCTACATCACTTACTCAAAACATCTTGAATTCTTTTGTCAATCGAGATTCTGCAGCCTTGTAATTAGCCTGGAGTTTTACCTCACTTGCTTGAAAGTTGATTTTTCTTGTAATTCGAAGTTCTGGTGTTCTTAGGAGCAAGCAAGTGAGAAGTGAGTCTGTGTGAGAGATCAGAGTAGAGAAGAGAAATAGAATAATCTCAAACAAGGAGAGAGAAGGCCTTTATATAAACAAATTATACAAATTTTCTTCTAACTTATGTTAAAATATTTGCCTCATGCAAAATCATGCATATAGTACGAACATAAATACAAATTTTTAACTTTTACAAATAGTTTATACATTGAGGGTGCATATATAGTATATATTATAATATTATATATATATAATATATATATATAATATATATATATATAGTATAATATATATACTATATAATATATATATATATTATATAATACTATTATATATATAATATATATATATATATATATATATATTATATATATATATATACCGGAGAAAAACACCCAAACTTCAATCAGCGCCTTCTGATAACCGAAGGAAAACAAACCAAAATGAAGAAAATGAAGAAACAAAAATAATACCAAAAATTCCAAATCAGAACTCCAAAAAAATGACTCAAACAACCGCAAGCAAACCTTATGATACGGACTTCAATTTACATTTCTCATTTTGGATTATGGTCTGAATATTTTGAATTCCTCTACGAACCAACCTCAGGCTCCTTTTCTGAATCTCCTGAATATTTTCAGTACCATCTCCAATGTTTTTACGAAATGAAAAATTTACCAATGCAAAAAAAATCTGAACTGGTATCCTTCAACTTTCTCAATCCCCCTGGTCGTTATCCCGTTATCTCGTATCTAATTTACTCCAGGTGATTGATGCCCATGTGGTGGCTGTAGAACATTAAATTCTATACCAAACCAGAATCACAGCAGAAAATGGTTTTTTTCAACATTTCCATAGGTTTTGTCTCATCCAAGTGTCAAGAGGCTTCTCTTCGAAAATGAAAGACTCGGCAACTTACCTTGATGTGGGCCGTTTCACTTATGGACTTAATCTCACCAATGTCAAAGTTCCACGATTCCTCGTCAAGTGATACACTTATGCCAACTTGCGTGCCGTATCTCTAATATTTTATATAACAATTGTATTTTCTTGCATTAAATTGTTTGCATATTTGCTTATGTCTAACGGACATAATCAGATATGCTAGGTATTTGAATGTGCCTTTCATTGTATAATATTTTAATTTTGTTTATATACCATTTTATATCTTGTAAACTCTTACATTAGCATGTTTGTATATTTGTTTATGTCTGCTGACATAACCAGGTATGCTTGCATGTGAATGTACTTTTCACTGTATGTATGTATTTTCTTTATTATTTCTTCATTAAAATGTTTCGTATGTTTGTGCGGGTTTTCGAATGGCCCCAAATATGATATATTTGAATGATGATTAGCTTTTATATCTTATATAACTATTATAACATACTTCACCACTCTGTGTTTAGCGTGGGAAGTATTATAGCGCCCTCAATTGTAACTATTCACAAAAATTTCAAATTTTATATCTATGTTCGAACTTATGTAAAAATTTGCGTAAGCAAAATTTTTAAATAAGTTCGACGAATATTGTATATAAAGCCCGATCTCGTTAAGATACTCAGCTAGAAAAATTAATCAGAAGAAATAGAAGAGTCACTTAAAGATACCCTCTCCTGAACTCCCTCCTCCAAACTTCAAATTACAAGAAAACGCAGCTTTCGGCATGGGAGTCAAAATTCAGGAAAAGGCCGTCACTCCGAATCTCAATCATCAAGAATTCAAAAAAGAAGAATTCGTCAAGGGAATCAAATTCAACGAAGGGCCATGATTGCTCTTTCTACTTATGAAGAAAAGAGTATCTCAACAGAAGTGTACTTTTGTTACTTTTGTTGAATAAATCGTCGTTTATTTTTGGATTTATTTTAAATTACACAGTATCCTTGAGTTACGCGTATTAAAGAAATAATAGACGGAAACTTTATTTCCTCTGTTTAAAGAAATAATAATAGCAAACTTTGTTTTCATTTTAAAGAAATAGCGTATTTCAGAACTTTGTTCTGCGCTTTACTAAAGAGATAAGTCCGAAACTTTGTTTCAAATTCATAAAGAGATAGTTTTAATATCCAGTGACCTATCTCATTGCTGGCGTAGTTGGTAAACTACAAAACTTTTAAACTCATCATTTTACTTATATAGAGGTTCTTCAGATTGACCACCTACATCACTCCAAATCCTTAATTAATGGAAATGAGGAGACATGCTTTTGGTCCGTAACGATTTCTTAGGTCAAGTGACTGTTCCTCATATAAATGATTTAGACCAGGGACTTAAATGTAAGATTTCCAAGTTTGCAGATAATACCAAATTGGCTACCTCAGTAAGGAATAATGATGGATGTATAAAGATTTGAAATGATCTTGATAAACGTATTGGGTGGGCAGATACGTGGTAAATGAATTTTAATAGAGTGTAAGATTCTTCACTTAGGTTATTCAAATAAAAGATTTACCTACGATGAGAATGGAAATTGACTTGAGTCTTTGGGTCAAGAAAAAGATTTAGATGTCAATATAAGCAGTAATCTGAAAGTATTGCTAATCAGTGTAGGGAAATCACGAATAAAGCTAATAAGATTCTAGGATTAATAAATCACATGTCATTATAAGGGTAAGAAAGTTATAAGTAAGCTGTATGATAGCTATGCTAGGCCATTATTAGAGTATTGATCACAAATTTGCCCCCCCCTTATTTAAGAAAAGACATAGATATTCTGGAGCGAGTGCAAATTAGAGCAAAAAGGATGATTTCTGGGTTTGAGAGTGACTGGAATAGTAAAGGAATAAGTTTCTGTAGAAAGGCGATTTCTAGAGAGGAAAATATTTTACATATATTGAATATATACTGATATCAATGAATTCATTATAGTGTACCACGGGCTGGAGACCAGGGGACACAATAAGAAAATTATGAAGAAGTCTTGTGATCTCATGTTAGAAAACATCCAATCAATATATATCCCTAATATATATATATATATATATATATATATATATATATATATATATAATATATATATATACTATATATATTTATGTCAATAAATAAAATATAATATATATATATTTATATATATATATATTAATATAGTTATGACCAGAAAAGGAACCAAAGTTATAGAGATTTATTATTTCCAAATATTTAAAATCGACGTTTCGAGTCTACCTTTTCAAGACTTTTTTCAACTGTCGGAAAATAAACCGCTGCTAACCTCTATAGAAAGAGGTGACAATAACAGTGGAGATGCAGGAATACTTATTCATAAATCTGTTCACTATTATTCAGCCCCTCTTCAAACTAGACATCGTGCAGTTCCAGCACGAATTCATTTGTCCAACGACCTTACTGTCTGCTCGATCAACTTGGTTCCGAGTAGTGAGCTTACTAAGGTCTACTTAGGTGATCTTTTTAAGCAGCTCCCTACTCCGGTTGTTATACTAGGAGAGTTAAACCACCACCACCCCTTATGGGGTTATTCTGTCACCTCGTCTAAGTCCAAGATCTTTTCCTTGGGATGCCTTAACACAGGACTCCCTATATATATAAACGTTTAGATACACACACTCTTCTTCCTGCATTGATTTGTTTTCTCCAATTCTCCTATGGATCTCCTTACCTGGTCCCTCTTTGATTATTTATTCCGCAATGATCATTACCCAATAGCTTTAAATGAGCTTGCATCGAGCCCAAAGTTAAAATTCAACTCCAGCTAGAGTTATGACCGAACAGAGTGGACTCCCTTTCAACAGGTCACAGCTCTCCCACTTTCTCCCTTTAATAGGTGGTTTCCGACAGTTGATGATGCCTTTCACTTCTTCCAGCAAGTTGTCATCACAGCAGTAGAAACTTGCCTTTCACAATCTTCCGCAGAGAGACGGTTGGCAACCCCTTGGTGGTTCCAGGAGTGCGCGCAAGCTAACTGAGAGAAAAAAAAACTCTAAGGCAATACAAGAGAACCCGTACCACCCCAAAGCATGATTTTTAAAGCAGCTGCGGCGAGATCTCGGGGAGTTGATCACCAAACACGTAAATAATATTTCCGAACTTATATTTCGACTGTCAACTCCACAACTCCCCTTCCTTTATGTGGAAAGTTGCACAGAAAATATCTCTTCGCTCCAACAACTACTTACCCACAGTCCTCCATTATGGGCCTGATATAACTGACACGATCTCCGCTCCTGCTGCTGTTGTAGATGCATTACGTTATAGTTTTGGTAGCTACTCGAGCTCTTTCTGTTAGCCTGAAACCTTTCAAAAATTGAGAACTAACACTGCACTGATAGACTTTTCAACAAAGAAAGGAAAGATCACACCTATAACCGTCTTTTTACATTTGCAGAGAATCAAATTGCACTGGCGAATAGTAAAGATGATGCCCTTGGCCCAGACATATTTCGTACATTATGCTCAGCCATAATCACCCCTTGCCATCAGCGTTTTTTCTGGATCTGTATAGCAGAAGCTGGAACGAATCTTCTTTTCCATTTATTTCGATTACAGCTTTTGTAATCCCTTTCTCCAAACCTGGGAAAGATCCGAAAAGGGTGGACAACCAAAAAACCATTTCTCTGACCTGTCATACCTGTAAATTGATGAAGAAAATAGTTTCAGGACGCCTTTTCTCTGTTTTGGAGAGTCGCCAGGCTTTTTCAAACTTCCAGCTTGGTTGCTGGAAAAATCGTTCGACTGCAGTTCCCTTGTTAAAAGTAAACCGTGACATCCGGGAAGCCATCTCAAATGGTGGGATAGCTTTTTATGTCTTTTTTGATCTAGAAAAAGCTTATAACAAAACATGGAGAACTGGGGTTCTCCTAAAACTCCACTTGCTAGGCTTCCGTGGACAACTCCCCCTTTTTTAAAATATCTTCGTTAAATAAATCCATTCAGGCTCGGTGCT